>CM073473.1:38562463-38872463 GCA_037074535.1 Gleditsia sinensis | reverse complement strand
CAATATTATGAATTTAAGTAATAGTAACTTAAAAAGGATCCTGGAACAGACGCAGATACACAGCATATTGAACAACATATATATAGAAATGTTAAATTTGTTTGATCAACAAGTAACACTAGTACCTGAATCTAACTCGTTTGAAAATTTTACTGCCATCGGGACGCACTTTGAGTGTCATCTGTTTGATAAATTTTAAAGGAATGTGCATTTATTGAATTAAGCTCGCTGGATTTGGATTTATTCCATTTGTTGTGAGCTTATTTGATGTCTCTTTTCCCCCCTTCTTATTTTTGTGCAAGACTAGGGTACCCTTTTCAATTCATCTAGCAATCTCAGGAGGTTTTAAGCTATTTTATTCAAGTGTTAGTCTATGTTTTTTTATATTTATAACCAATTGATTTGATCAAATAAGTTTTGGCAATGCTTAGAAAGAGATGTAATGTAATGTGACACTTTTATTATTCTGTCTCACTTTCAGTTCTGTTTATTGATTGTACATCATAATTCATAAGTAAATTAACAAAGTGTAATTAATTCTAATGGTCTGCATGGATACTCAATTCAATGCTGGAAGCTAGAATTTTTGCTTTGAAAATGATAAAACTGTTTGCAGATTTTAACATGTATCCTTCTTTAAAAAGTAAATGAATTTGTCACACTTTTTATTAGTGTTCTTAAATTTTATTTATAGCAATATAATTATCCACTACTGCTCTCATGAGTTGACTAGATGACTTTTATCTATCATTAAGCCTATAGTCATTATAATTGCCTTATAAGACATGGCATTTGGCCATAGGTGGGTTTTATCTAGATGCATGTAAACCATGTATTTTTTGTTAAAAAATATGCTTTGAATGGGTATTAATTTTGTATAGAATGGCTGGAATATTGTTGTTCTGGCCAAGATTTAAATCATGTATTCTTGTATGAGGATGAAGAATTAAGAAATGGAGGGTTGTTAACCAATAAATTGATTTCTATACATATTATGCCTTTGATGTTGGTATTGGTTTAATATGTTATTATAATTTGTGCTATATTGAATTAAGCTGTGTCTGTATGCCTAAAAATAGGACGGAAGTTCCTGAACATCATAAGTGGATGGATAATAGGGTGGGTCATGATAAGAAAACAGTTACAGATGAGTTTATGGCAGGAGTTGTTGAGTTTTTAGAGTTTGCTTGTTGTCAGGATCATTTTAAAAGTGTAGGAAAGTTGAGGTGTCCTTGTAAAAAAATGCAAGTGTCAGAAGTATTGTTCAGTTGATGAAGTGAAAACCCACCTTTGTATGAAGAGATTTATGAGTAATTATTATTATTGGACCAACCATGATGAACCAAGACCTTTCTTTCCAACAATGGTTTCAAGAAACTCTTATTATGGAAGTAGTGACTTTCAGGCATGCTTCAATAATCAGGAACAGATGGTAATGGATGCTGCTGGACCATCTATTGGTAATTATATAGAGTAACAAGGTTTTGGTAATTGCGAACAAATGGATGAAGATCCTAATCCGGAAGCCAAATTTTTTTTTAATATGTTAGAAGCTGCGCATGCTCCTTTGTATGATGGTTGTCAAAATTATTCTGAATTGTTAGCTGCAGTGGAAGCTTTGGACATCAAGTTAGACTTCAACATATCTGAGAATTGTTTCAATCGGTGGGTACAATTTATGGGAAATGCATTGCTAAATGAAAATCGTATGCCTAAAAACCTCTACCGTGCAAAGAAATCAGTGGAGCAATTAGGATTAGGTTATATAAAAATTCACTGTTGTCGAAACGGATGCATGATTTATCATAGTTCTCTTGATAAAGAGCTTCGTCATTGTAAATTTTGTGGTGAAGAGCATTACAAAAGGGTCATCAGAAATGGAAAAGTAAGAGAGCGTCCAGTGAAAAAAATGTGGTATTTTTCACTTATTCCAAGGCTGCAAAGACTTTATTTCTCAATGCAAACTGCAAAGTCAAATGAGATGGCATCGGGAAACTGTGAGGGTGACAGGCACTTTGTCTCATCCATCTGATGACGAAGCTTGAAAAAAATTTGATGAAAAATATCCTGAATTTGCAATTGACCCTCGAAATGTGAGGTTAGGTTTGTGTACTGATGGATTTGCTCCTTTTGATAAAACAGGTCGGACTTATTCTTGTTGGCCAGTTATTGTTACCCTTACAATCTTCCCCCTTGGATGTGCATGAGAAGAGAGTTCTTATTCTTGACCATTATAATTCCTAGTCCTTCCAATCCGAAGAATAGAATTTATGTGTATTTGCAACCACTTATAGATGATCTCAAACTTTTATGGAACACTGGTGTCACGACTTATGATGTCTCACTAAAACAGAATTTCAACATGAAAGCTTGTTTGTTGTGGACCATTAATGACTTTCTTGCATATGTGATGCTTTCAGGTTGGATGACAATGAGAAAACTTGTTTGTCCAATATGTATGGAGTGTTCAAAGGCATTCACCCTTCGACATAGTCGGAAGACATATTTCTTTGATTGTCATCAACAATTCTTGCCACTTGATCATAGTTACAAAAGGAATAAGACTGCTTTTCGAAAGAGACATACTGAAACATCGTTACCTCCGCCTCGGTTAACAGGTGAAGAAGTGTTGGAAAGTGTTAGACATATGCCTAGCATAACTAAAGAGACATATGATAATATCCCAGGGTATGGTGTTATTCACAACTAGACGAAGCAATCTATATTTTGGGAGTTACCATATTGGAAGACAAATCTTCTTCCACACAATCTAGATGTTATGCATATTGAAAGAAATGTCTTTTTGAATATTTTATACACAGTGATGGACACCAAAGGTAAGACAAGAGACAGTTTTAATGTAAGGCTCGACTTGGTGGAAATTTGTAGAAGGAATGAATTAGAGTTGCAGGATGGAAGAGATGGCAAACTAATTAAACCCAAAGCAAAATACACATTAACTGCTGTGTATGAATGGGTCAAAAAATTGAAACTGCCAGACGGATATGCCTCTACATTATCAAGGTGTGTTGATATGAGAGAAGCAAAGTTGTTTGGGATGAAAAGTCATGATTGTCATGTGTTTATGCAACGCTTACTCCCAATTGCATTTAAAGTATTACCAAAGCCTATTTGGAACACACTCATGGAATTTAGTCAGTTCTTTCGAGAACTGACTTCGCCATTATTGCGAGAGGATACTTTAAATGTGATGAAGCAAAACATTCCAGTCATTCTTTGCAAATTAGAACAAATCTTTCCTCCAAGTTTTTTTGACTCAATGGAACACCTTCTGATTCATTTGCCATACGAAGCAAGGGTTGGAGGTCCAGTGCAATATCGATGGATGTATCCATTTGAAAGGTAGAGTTATGAATCCTTTATAATTTTTTTTTTAAATTATGGAATCGTATTCATAGTACTAAATGTATCAATTAAGTGTATTAGATTTATTCGCACACTAAAAGACAAGGTGAAGAACACAGCTGCGGTTGAAGGATCAATTTGTGAAGCTTATTTGGTAGAAGAGACGTCTACATTTGCATCCTACTATTATCCACCTGATGTTCCATGTAGAAGGACTTAAGTACCATGAAATGATGATGGAGGTGGAGGTTGTTCAAGTACACCACCACTTTCTATCTTTAATTATTCTGGCCGTCCAATTAGAAGATGCATATCCTGCATATTGGAAGAAAGGGACTTGCAAACCGCACATTTATATGTTCTTCTAAATTGTCCTGAAGTGGAGCCATTTTTAATGTAAGTGTATAAAATGCTCATTTAAGTGTTATCTAAATATATATATCACTATTGTTTGTTCTAACATGTTTTCAATATGTAGCATATATACTAATATGTTACAAGAATGTGGGATGAGTAACTCGGAAGTGGACAGACAAATCTCTACAATGTTTCCTATTTGGTTTAAAGAATACGTATGTTGCACAAATTCTCCTTAATTTCTTATTTTGTAACATTTCGCTTCTTATGTGAAACTGACTTAAAGGTTTGATGATTAGGTGTTAAATAATAATGTTGAAGATGCCCTTCTAAACAGTTTGGCATGGGGTCCTAAAAGAAAAGCCAACAAATGGCCATCATATTATGTAAATGGTTATAAATTTAATACAAAAGATCATGGCCAAGGTATGGGAACAACAAATTTTGGTGTATGTTGTCAAGGTGGTACGGATGAGACAACAGAAAATAATTATTATGGGGTTTTAACAGACATCATTAAAGTACATTATACATGATGGCCTATAAAGACATTAGTTTTATTCAAATGTGATTGGTTTGATCCCACCTTAAATCATGGAACAAAAGTAGATAACTATGGGATTGTTGAGGTTAGAACATCCAGAAGATATAAAAGTTATAATCCTTTTATATTTGCACAACAAGCAACACAAGTATATTATACACAATATCCTGAAGGGCAACGTGATTGGTTAGTTGTGATCAAAACTAAGGCACGAACCACAATACAAACAGCAGTAGAAACTAAAATGCCTGAAAGTGATGCTCCATACCAAGAACAGTCATCAATGCAATCGCATATAATAGTTGCAAATGACAATCTCGAGCAGAGTCTTGTTGATATTGAAGGCCCCGTAGATGAAGTATATGGCTCTTCTTTGAACCTACGTGAAGTAGATACAGATATAGAAATAGAAGATGTGGATGAAGAAGATACTGAGGAAGAAGGAGAAAGGGAAGATGAAGAAGAAGAGGAAGAAAATGACTATGATGAAGGTATTTAGGTATTGTTAGGTTTCTTCATTTTATTAAGTGTATTATGTATATCATATATTATGTATTTTTGAAGTAGGTTATAAATCTATGGTAGTATGGTTCAGTTTTGTTATCATTGTCTATTGTAATTATTTATATTTTTTATTATTAAATTGTCATAAAAGTTATCGGAATTGATGATTATCTTTTTATCTACAGATGACAGGTAGAGGAAAGGGTAGAGGTAAAGGACGGGGACGAGCTATCTCTCAGCCATATACACAGCTAGACACATCACCTGTTGCTGACATAGCTCAACTTGACCAGACCTACACGGGACATACACCTGCCTCATCTCCCTTTTCCCAGACTTATTATACTTCTACCCCATCTCCTCAATCACAATCAGTGCATTTCAGTGCCTCATCTCCTCATTTTTCTAGTACACTTGCCCCTACCCCACCTACACATACCATATGTGCCCCATCTCATAATCCATCCGCATTTCCAAATGTTCAGCTAGCTCTTTTCACACCACAGACGATTCAGTGGGGAACAAGGGACATAGATGGTCGAATTTGGATTAGATCTGCATCTGGGAACACGTAAATAATATGTGTGTGTGTTTGTGTTTTTATTTTGTCAGTATATTTATTTAAATTGATATCTATACTTTCAGCTTTTATCCTGATATCTTAACAAGAGGTGTTATCACAACGATTTTCAAGAAAAAATTTGAAGGTGCTTGGTCTAGTTGGGGAAAAGTAGACAACAATACCATTAAAATGTGGTTTGAGGAGTTCAAGGTAATATGTAACCTTTCCTATTATATTTATTCATATGTTTTTTTAAAAAATTGTGAATGTTATGTTAATTTGTTTACTTTCTTTGTTTAGGCAAATTTTAAGTGGTTGGACGATGATGAGCTAAATATTAAAAGGTCATTTGACAGCAGGGGATCAACAGCCCTAAAAAATGCATTGTTTAAGGTGCGTAGCGGTGAAGACAAGGGTGATTGGATTCCACCAGAGAAGCTACAACAGTTAAGGGCTGATTGGAACAGTGAAGTCTGACAAGATAAAGCCAAAAAAATAAATAAACAAAATAGACTTTCCAAAGAAGAACTTAATGTACATAGTGGAGGGTCTATATCTGCACGAGAGCATGCCAAAAGAATGGTGAGTAATTACTGCCAATTATATAGTGATTAAGTTCTTACTTCAATATTACTTAACTTTTTATTATTTTAGAGGGTGCAAATGAATAAAGAACCGACATGTTTTGAATTGTATGAGCGGCTTCACCGGCCCAAAGGGAAGCCATCGGGGTGGTTCAACTACCAGCAAGGAAGAATTGTTGTATGTAGCCAGTACTCATTTATTTTTATTTCTTTACAAATATTTATTTTGTTTACTAATTTTATTTTTTCAGGAAATGTATCGAACAAAAATAGCTGAGAGACAGTCTCAATCTCAGAGCGATGAGAGTTCTAGCCAACACTCCACCCAACATTC
Source organism: Gleditsia sinensis (assembly GCA_037074535.1). Lineage (NCBI taxonomy): Eukaryota > Viridiplantae > Streptophyta > Magnoliopsida > Fabales > Fabaceae > Gleditsia > Gleditsia sinensis. The sequence continues at coordinate 38,866,212 of CM073473.1, read as the reverse complement.
AGATAATGTTCTTTATTTGGATGTGGTTGGCGGCATGAACAATAAAGGACGGATATATGGGCTGAGATCTCAAGCACATAATGTATTGGCAGCAACTTCCTCTTCTAGGTCTTCCACTTCTGATGGAGTCTCTGAAGAACGGACTGTTATGAACGCAAGAATTGATGCTTTATCTGCACGGCTCCAACAGAGTGAAAATGAAAATTTTATGTTAAAGCAAAAGGTTGAGGAATGGGATCGGATGTTTCGCCGCCTCATGATAGATGGTAGTATAAGAATGCCCTCGTCTCCACCTACAGAAGAAGAGAATAATAATAATGAGCAAGATAGAATGCTGCTGATGGATCATGACAATTTGTGACTTTGCATTATGTATTAATGATGAAAAAGTGTTTCATTGCTGATATTTTCATGACATGTGATTGATTATGTGATAATGTATGGGACTATTACAATTTATGTTGATATATTTTTGGATGATACTAAGTTTGAGATTATTCAAACTTTATGTTGATATTTCTGCTTGATATTGGTTTGTTTTTTGGCTGTTGGCTAATATTGGTTTGGTTTTGGCTGTTAGTTGATATTGGTTTATGGTTAATAAGTTTGAGATGTTTTAATTTATATTTTAATTCACTTTTTTATTTAGAGACGAAATTTTCCATCTCTGATATTCTGTCTCTAATTTTCGAGACGGTTAGAGATGGATTTTTCCGTCTCTACATTCAGAGACGGAATATTTCGTCTCTGAAATTGGAGACGGAAAATTCTGTCTCTAATTTCAGAGACGGAAAAATCTGTCTCTAACTCTAGAGACGGAATATTTAAGCCATATCAGTGACGGATTTTTTTCTTTAGAGACGGACATATTCCGTCTCTAATATTCAGCGACCGCGATATTAGAGACGAAAATTAGTCCGTCTCTGATTCCGTCTCTAAACAGGATAGAGACGGAATTTTTCATGTTTAGAGACGGAAAAATTCCGTCTCTAAACCAAATTTTCCTAATAGTGAACGAAGGTGAAAGTTTAAAAACAACATAAACTCTCTCACAAAGAGTGAATATATAATTAAAGAGCAACTTAAAGAAGGATGTAGAATTAAATATACTCAAGAATCAATTTCATAAATTATGGAGCTATTATTTCTTGCTCAACACTTCAATGAACACTTATAGTTATAGATTTTTTTGCCAATATAGCCGTTAAGGATCATTTGCAAGTGATTTGAGTAAAAAATAGCCATTAAAAATATTGTGATCATCTTTTCGTATAGACAACAATTAATTGTCGATGTAATTAGTCAACTATGGGCTACTTAGAGGCTCAATTTTGAAAGTCCAAAATTAAACAATCAATTGTTGCAATTCCAATAGTTAACAATCAACCATTTATACAATTAGTCAATTATTAATTTTTGTTGCAAGACATGCAACTTTGAATAATCATATCTTTCTTCTTTTAAATTTTTTTTTTTGGGATATTACTCATTAATATAAAGATTGTTAATTCTAGTTTGGCAGTGAAACAAGTTTTAAGTCCAAAAGATTTTGTAATTTGTAAGATATAGGTAAAACAATGACTAAACATAAAAAATAGAGTTTAGTTAAAATCTATATTTTATTATTTTGTTATGCCTCTTTAATGTGTTATCACTTTAACTCCATTTTGAGTGAATAACATATCATTAAAAAGCTCTTAAAATTCTAATTTTCAATGCAGCAAGTTTCGATCTAAAATTATTTGTATTTTATGAGATATGATTCAAACAATGACAAAAGATCAAAAATAAATTTTAATAAAAATACATATCTCATTATCTTTTGAATTCTATGATCTTTAAAAAATGTTTCAAGATAGATTTTTTAGCTCAAAAGTTTCTAAATCATTTCAAACAAGAATTTAAGTTTATGATATCTAAGAATTGATTCATGTTGAAATCTTGAAGTTCATTGACTTAAAAGTTTCCTTCATGTGCTTCATTGATGCAACCAAGGTTCTACATATTCAAACCTATCATTTTTTCAATTCTTGAAGTATCTTTGTTACATGATATTTTTTTGAGTTAAGCATGATGTTGATATTGTATATTTCTTTATTTCAATGGTAACTCTGTTTGTTTTAGACCATCATAGAAAGAAAAATATTTAACTTGCAAATTAAATAGTTAGTTCAAGAAATAATATGCATGATTCAATAATATTCTAAAATTGAAACATTCTTATCATGCATATGAAATACTTAGAAGCATATATCCAACTTGTAAGACATACATCATTTTGTAAACTTTATTGGATATATATTATAAATAAGTATATTTCATAATTAGTGCATAAACCATGATTAAGTATAATATATAATATATTAATCATTATAATCATGTATAGTACATTTACTAAAATACTTGCTACACATTTGTCATTACATATGTCATAATCAAAATTTATGACATAAAATTATAAGACTAACATTATCTTAAAGTGCAAAAATACCTATGTTAGGACAAAAAAAACTATTTAATACTAATTTTAATGAAGTTGTAATGCATTGACTCTAAATATTTGTAAAGAACAATTTTAAAATAATTGGTGTATTTTTTCTTTATTTAATGATGTAAAGATGTAATTATGATAATGTAATATTATTTTTATTATTTATTCTTTAAATATTCATTATATCTTTTTATTGGATTAAAAAAAAAGGAAAACCCCTTGATAAAAATCTTAATTCGTCAATATATATTGTCATTTTTCACTTTGTTTATTCTCTTTTCAACACCTTAACGTTTACTTTCATATTTTCATTCTACCAAATTCTTTTTTTATTCTGGGTTTCGGTTTTCATGGAAACCAAATTTCTTCCACTAAAATTATAAAAATAAGAACAGATGAGTGACATGACCAAAACCACCACTACAGGAGTTCAACACAATTTTGGTAAATGTAGCATTTTTTATTTATTCAATCCATCGTTATAAAATAAATTGTAAAGGTTTTCATTACGTATTGGTAAGCAAAATGAAGAAAATAAAAGGCAGCAAAAGACGCACAATAATTAGTTGGAAAGGTGAGCATGAAAATGAATAGAAAAAGCAAAGCTCTTTTTTTTTTTCATAGGGACAAATCTTGTTGGAAAGATGACATTTTTTTCCACTTAGAATAACAAATATAGGAAGATTGATAACAAAGTTAGGAGCAAGATGTAATCTTCCACTAACCGATCCAAAACGACCAATTTAGAAAAGGGGAAAAAAAAAGCAGAAGGGAGAAACATAAATGGATTATCTTATCTTCTACCCAAAACAATATGGTCTATGGCACATTATCCACAAATACAACATTCTGCGCCAATTGCGAACTTGTCCGCACCACTTTATAAATCCCATCTTTTTCTCTCACTCACACGCTTGCATGTTGTAGTTCATGATTTCCCCAAACACAAATGTTTTAATCAGTTAAGTATAATATTAAATTCAATACAATGATCATTAAAATAATTTAAAACAACTGTAATCATATAACATAAAGAAGACTATATAAAACAGACGATGCCCATTGCATGTAAGCGTTTGACTTTGCTTTGAAATTTATATTAAAATTTTGAAGGTTCCAAAGAAGATGTGTGAACAATGACCCATAATGGATTTATATTTATTAATTAAAGTGCATGTCGCACTTTAAAGAAGAAATGCAAATATATATTGATTGAGGAAAATTTAATGAGTTCTTTTTCATGGTGCCTTTAGTCATGTTTTCTCCTTTTATTTTTAATGAAAACAAAAAAATATGTATGAAAACATGTTTGTTCACTGGTTTTTATTTTTATTTTAAAAAAATATTTTTGAAATTTTAAAAATTTTAAAACTCTAAAAAATATTTTTAGAATTTGTAATATTGTAGTAGTAATAATTTTTTAATTATTCTAAATTCATTACAATATGTATTAATAATGTTTTATTATTCATAAAATTAAAAGTGCTTTATTGTTTATATAATTAAATAAAAATAAAATAAAAATAAAGAGAATACACAAATTAAATATATTTTAAAAAAATGTGAAAAAAATAATAAAAAATAAAAAACAGCAAATATTTTCATAAACAAAATGTACTTTTAACTGTGCATTGTCAAATGAGTTTTTCCCTTGTTTAGCATGGAGTTTCTCATTGTTAATTTGGCGAAGATTAGGTGGTGAGGAAATTGAATAAAAATTACACGTTTTAAGTGGTTTACAATCTTAATATACTACAAAGAAAAAATAAAACAAGAAAAAGAGAGAGAGTTGACTAATTAGGAGTTAACTCAGATTTTCTCGAATCAAAGTCGTTCAACGACCAATCCTATAGTAATAAATTATTGAATCCAAATACAAAACGTAAAAGGGTTTGGTTTGGGTTCAATTCAAATCTCGAATGAAAAGTCCATTCAACAGGGCAAATGTCATGTTAATTTGTACTACACAAACTCCGAAATTGTACAAGGGTAATAGAGTAATTTCGGTCCAAACTGTTAGGTATGGGCATGACACCAAATATGTTTGATGATATATATGAATAGAAATTATGGCCGCATCAATCAATAAGTTAAAGATTTGCTTTCTGACAAATATTCAAACATAAGCTTATTGTATTGGACAAATCGGTTGGAAATTGAAACTTGAAAGTTCGAGCAGTTAGTTAACCGAAACCGGAGAGAAGGTAAAAGGCAGTTGATGTTGGCGCAACCTCAAAGACAATGACGTTTACTAGTTATAATCCACTTGATTTTATTGTTGTATTCGGTAAGGAAAACTGACAAAGTTGTGGATAACGAGGTTTGGTTATGAATAAAAATGAGATATAATTTTTAAAATATTTGTTATCAGGTTTCACACTAAAAACTTGACATATAAATATTTTTTATAAATAAACATTATATAATTAACATTTTTTAAAAAGAAAACTCATGTGTTATTTTTTATTGTAAAATTTTATGACAAACATATAAAAAATATTACCTAAGTTTATTCCTTTAGTTCTATATTGACATTTTACGTTTTAAAACATTTGGACAAAAGCTTTAGTTTGATCATGGAAAGCTATTGATTTGATATTTCAAAATTTTTATGTTAATTAATTTAATACTTAAAAGTATAACTTAATGTATTCTATCTTCAATTTTTTTTAAAAAGACAATGTCTCCATCATATATATTGGTACTTTCTAAAGATAAAATAAAAATAAAATCATACTCTCATGTGTATAAAATTGATCATAGCATTTGTCTACCTTCACTACTTTACATTTTAAATTGTTTTCTTAACTCTGTTTGTTCCGTTAGAAAATTTTTTCAAAGAAAATTTTTCCACCAACTTAAATTTTAACCAAATTTTTTTCCTAAAATGTTAAGAAACCATTTTCCATTTTTGCTTCAACTTGAAAGTATAAATTAATGTATTCTATCTTCAATTTTTTTAAAAAAGACAATGTCTCGATCATATATATTGATACTTTCTAAAGATGAAACAAAAATAAAATCATACTCTCATGTGTATAAAATTGATCACAGTATTTGTCTACCCTCACTACTTTATATTTTAAATTGTTTTCTTAAGCTCTGTTTATTTCGTTAGAAATATTTTTCAAAGAAAAATTTTCCACCAACTTAAATTTTAACCAAACTTTTTTCCTAAATGTTAAGAAACCATTTTCCATTTTATAAATAAACATTATATAATTAACATTTTTTTTAAAAAAAATCATGTGTCATTTTTTATTGTAAAATTTTATGACAAACATATAAAAAATATTACCTAAGTTTATTCCTTTAGTTCTATATTGACATTTTACATTTTAAAACGTTTAGACAAAAGTTTTAGTTTGATCATGGAAAGCTATTGATTTGATATTTCAAATTTTTTATGTTAATTTAATACTTGAAAGTATAAATTAATGTATTCTATCTTCAATTTTTTTTAAAAAGACAATGTCTCCATCATATATATTGGTACTTTCTAAAGATAAAACGAAAAAAAAATCATACTCTCATGTGTATAAAATTGATCACAACATTTGTCTACCCTCCCTATTTTACATTTTAAATTATTTCTTAGCTCTGTTTGTTTTGTTAGAAAATTTTTTTAAAGAAAAAATTTTCACTGTAACATTCTTAAAATTTAGTAATTCTCATTTATATATAGATTAATAAAATATATAAAGGAGTAGGGATGTAATTGAAAAGTTTTAAGGATGGAAATGAAAACTTATTAATATTTTTGGGATCAAATTGTAATTTTCTAAAAGTTTAGGGTCAAAACATAAATAATGAAATTTGAAAGGACTTTTTCTAACAATTAGCAAATTGCTAATTGGTCCTTCCATTATTATTTTAAAAAAAAGAGATGAAATTTTTTTTTAGGCGAATAAATAGTATCAATAATAACTCGCTCTCTCTTCTATTTTCTCTCTTTAGATCTGCAATACTTTCGAACATTTGATCTCAAAACTTAGGATACCATTGGATTCAGGATGAAGAATATTACGATATTGACCGAATAATTTTTCAAATCGACCGTATAGTCGCCGTTGATCGGAAGTAGAAAATTTTAGAAAAATATAAGTTCTGAAACTCCTATTTAAAGACCTCAAATTTTCAATTTGACACCGTAGATGAATTCAAGAAATAGATAAACTATAGAATATGAAGTTTTATAGTTATATGATAACTTTTGATGTCATAAACAGAACTCCAATCGACGTGAATAATGATTCCAATAGGTGTGAATAGTAATTCCAACTGGCATGAATAGTGATTTCGACTGTGAATAGTACCTCCAGTTGACCAAACTCTCATAGTCATTTCCTAAATTTTTAAACCCTCCAGACACACTTTAGAGGTCTATTTGATCAAATTTGAATTGAAAAATAGCATTTTGGGATTGTCCAACCTGAAACCCTTATCGTGTGAGTAGATAATTTTTTTTATGACTTACTCCATACTCTTCTTGAACTTTAAATGTATAATTGGTTTTGTTTACAGATTATTTATACTATCATAAGTTTCTGAAATATGTTAAAATATCTGCTTTACTTACTAACTGGCATATAGTTCAAGAAGAGTATGATTTTGCAGATAGATTTTGAAACTCATTGAATAAGTGGTTCTAAATGTATTTATCATTATTTGATAAGTGAATATTATGGCATGTGAGTATAATGAATATAATTGTTATTAAAATTATATTTTTGGCTATTAATTTGAAAAAAAAAGAAAATAAAAGAAATAAGCACGGTGACATGACAGTTCGTATGGTACACCAGTAGGAGACGTCCTACTCACGGCTATGACTATGATAATGAGAAAAGAAAGAGAAAGTGTGCCATGTCAGACAGAGTGGAAAAAACATGTACTAGAAAGTAAAAAGTACTCACTCTGATCGGAGTAGCTTGATATGAAAATAAATTAATAACCATCATATGATATTCTGAAAATAGTTATTCATGCCATACATGTCATTACTGTACGATTTTTATGTATATAGATAAAGTGTATTCATGTGACCTAAGACATTTGCTGTAGCTTATATAGCTGAACATAACATCATCCCTTACTGTGTGCTTGAGATTATTTGATGGTTTTGATATAGAATCCTCCTACTGTTTTCATGTGAAATATTTTGATGCATAGCAACATTTATTTAATGATCATACAGTATAGTATATGATTTTGAATATTTGAATATATTTTACTTTGAGAATATTTGAAATGCGAGTTCTATATGGATGTACTTCCGAATTGTAATTTTTTATATAATAAATTTTAAAATATGAATACATCCATATAATAATTTAAGAGGTCATATGATGTATTATTTGCTCACTAAGTTGTCAAACTCACTACACGATATTTACACATTGTTCAGATAAGAATACAGAGTCTGATCCTACAAATAAGTAATCAGTTATGTGAGATATTCTCTGAGTGAGTTTACGTTGCTTTCAAGTCACAATATTTAAATCATTATGTACTTGTAATTTAAAATATGCTCTATATGCTACAAATAGAATCCTTACTTCTGCTGTTACTTTAATATTTATAAACTTGATTTATATATTGTGTATATATGAGAATTGTAACAACTCCATTTATGTAAATGTAAATTTTTTTTTTTATATTTGTAAAAGTCCATGAAGTTATTACTACTTTAATTCTAACAACTTAACTCATAATAATAATCACTTTAACAAAGTATAATTGTTATTAACAGTGATACAATACTGAGTTTTCATACACACTATTATTTTACAAACTATACACCATTATTTTACAAAAATTTGTACAAAGATACATATTAGTTCTAATCATCTATGTCGACTACTTCCGGGGACACTGGTGCGGGTGACACGTCCACTGGAATCTCAGTCACATCTACGACAGATACATTTGAAATAACTGGAAGTTGCCCAAGGTAGGGCACCTCGATCCAACGTACAGAAATAATAAGTGTCATAGAGAAAATCTGCATATTTATTCTTCTGAACATGATATGGAAATATAGTAAGAATTAAATCCCAGTAAGTTCAACAATAAATCATAATTTACCATCAATATAGTTCATCATGTCATGTTCAGCTGTATAAACTACAAAAAATATCTTTAGTCACATGAATGCATTATATCTATGCACATAAGAATCATAATGATATGTATGACAGGATTAACTATTTTCAGAATATCATATGATGGCCAACAACTTATTCTCCTTTCAAGCTACCCCGGTCAGGGTGAGTATCCTCTACTCTTCGGTACGGGCTTTTCTCGCTCCGTCCGACATGGCACACTTTCTCTTTCTTTTCTCATAATCATAATCATAACTGTCACGGCCCCAAATGATAGAACACATGACCGGCACGGTATAAGGGTTTCCCCCTAACCGTAAGCCTAACACATAGCATGCACAAATATCCAGCACACAATCCAGAGTACATAATAAATATAACTGGCCACATACGCCACATCCAATATAAGAAAATACTGTATATATATATATATATATATATATATATATATATATATATCTCATGAATCCAACATCCTTGATTCAACTTGGCCCATGGCCTCATAGTACAAACATTGTTGTAAAACTTAAAACCATTTTTCAAACAACACAAACTATACAACCAATACAATGGAGTCTTGCCCAAACTGGGGCTCACCAATGCTATAGTTAGCCTCCTATGGAGCTGTAGCTGGTTCAGTGTTTCTTTGACTATCTGTGGGGAGAAAACAGAAGAGGGGTGAGATTACCACATCTCAGTGAATGGATAAATCATACTATAACAGAAACAGGGCAAACTAAGCACGAGTGTTTCGCAATGAATTAAATAATTGAAATCAAGGTATAGAAAACATTAAACATTTAACCGTAATTTATTGAAAGAATGATAAACAGTTCAAATGATAAAACATGATTAAATCAATAACTGTAAGCAAATCAATTATGCATGGTAAGTAATAAATGAAGATACTTATACAATAACAATGATGAATGAGGTATTTTAGAAATATTTAATCTTTAAGAAAAATGCACTAGTTTATTGGAGGTCTTTCCTAGCAGATCTATCATCTTCCCCAAGCACATAGCAATGGGTATGGCAATCACTGTAGGCGTAGACATAAGTCCACCCTAAATTTTCCCCAAGCACATAGCAATGGGTATGGCAATCACTGTAGGCATAGACATAAGTCTACCCTAAATTTCCCAAGCACATAGCAATGGGTATGGTAATCACTGTAGGCATAGACATAAGTCTACCCTAAATCCCTGTGTCTTAGGCAGTCATATGCCCGTCACAGTATCCTAGGCCGAAGCCTTAACATGATCATGGTGCACCAGGGCTAGCACTACCTGCGGCTAGCTAACAGTGATCTAAAAGGGTCCCTCCAATAGAAAACATTTGAAATATGCTATTCAGAGAGTTTAAAGTAAAACATTTCAATAACTTTACAATAAAGCTATAATTCTCCATCTAGCTCTTTTCATGCATAAAACTCTATTCTAAAATATATCTCATCCATGAATTCCCATGGAGACTTTTAAAATCATAAACTTTCCCTTTTTAAACATAGATCGTCCGTAGACGTTACATAGATACTTGTCATGCATCAAATCACTTCATGGCTAACTTAGTTCATTTCTATGACTAAGTTCGCATTTCTATAAATCTAGCTCAAATGGAGAATTAATAGTCTAGATGCTTGCCCTGCATACCTAGGGTTCAACTAGGATTGAAATTTACAATTTCTAACATGGTTGGAACATATTGGTTTTCAAAGCGGTAAAACAATTTAACATACATTCCAACTAGTTAAAATCATACGAGAGAGTTATAAATCAAATTCCTAAAACATGCACTATAGTATGAAAAACCCACTCACCTTACTAGGAGTCCAACAACGAGAATTTCACCTCGTGATGACTCAACAACTTAGAAAACATAGCCATAACATGAAAATTAGAAAACTCTAAAAGTCACTATTCACGCCGGAAAACACTATTCACTCGCTAGAACACTATTCATGCCGAAACCTAAAAACCCTATATTCTAGTATAGAAACTAATTCTAAGACTATCTATGGAAAGAAATTCGGTAAAACGAAGCCTAAAACGCGATTAAACGGAGTTTTACCTTTGGAGGTACTATTCACGTGATTTTCCGGCGACCTTCCGGTGAATTTCTGGCGAAATTGATCGGTGGAATTTGTAGCTCTTCTTCCCACGAGTCCAACGATACCTTACTTGCTCAAATCGGACGTCCGGATGATGAGATATCTTAGAGAGAAGTTTGAGGAAAATTTTAGAGAGAGAGAGTTAGGGTTCAGATGAAAGAGAAATGAAGAAAAAGGGGGGGGGGTCCGCAAAAAAAAGCTATCAGACGAATCTCGCCGCCGGCGAACTCATTCTCGCCGCGGCGAACATATTTTCGCCGCGGCCAGATTCGAAACCAGAAAACTCATGCTCTCGGAAAAAATACCGCATCATTCTCGCCGCGGCGAATTCCATTTCACCGAATTGGACAAAATGTCCAACATGAAAATTGTAGCCCTTTCTCTCAGCTTTCCATAGTCACTTGAATCACCTAATTTGGAGTTCATATGAAGGAGTTATACATAAAATAGTGAGCAAAGGTCCAGACCACACTACACTTCGATTTTTGCCTCATCTCACTATGATATTCACGGAATTTGCAAAAGTTCCCAACATCAAAGTTGTAGATATATGTCTTATCTTTCATTAGAAATTGGAATTACTTAATTTAGATTTTATATGAGAGAGTTATGATTATATGAGTGACGAAAATTCAGAAGAAAAGGTCAAAAACGCTCTAAAATTTTACATTGTTCTCAACTTTCTTTGTTTCAAATGATTTGTACTTAACCTTCAAAGGTTTTATTAGTTGAGGGTTATTACAATAACCGTTGGTAGGGTGTCCCCTATTGGTGCACCATACGGATTGCCATGTGACCGTGCTCATTTCTTTTCTTTTCACAATGATAGCCAAAAATATGCTTTCAATAACAAGTATGTTCATCAAAATATAATTATTACCAAAAATCATTGGTAATCATGCCATGAATATAACAATTTCAAATATCACTTTATAAAATATTTCCATGTCAAAATTTCACACTTAAGATGGTAAGAAGTTCATACAATGGCAATGGCTATGGCTACACTAGTCATTTATTAAGATTCATCTTCTTTTTTAAATACTAATTTTATTTCTTTATTTTCTTGATGCAGGTTTTCATCCTATCTAACATTCTCTTACTAATCAGAGCATAACTCCCTCAATTTAACTCTGATGTAGGTGATCTTGGTGTCAATTTCAAGATAAAACAATTATATAAAACTATTATGTTGAACATTGTAGCGAAATATTAAGAAATCTAGGTGATATTACTCCCTAAATGTATAGGTTATTTCTTCTCGGATAGGTTCTGACCTCTACTTACTAATCGAACCATATCTACCTCATATGGACTCCAACTTGAGTGATTTCAGTGGCTAAAAATCTATGACACACATATCTATAATTCTTATGTTAACTATTTATTTTAATACCATACAGATAATTCCCAGAAATTAAAATACAGAAGCTGTCCTAACATATTCTTCCTTGATGAACCATTTTCTGACCTTTGACTACTAATAAGTTCATATCTTCCTCATATAGACTCCAAATTGAATGATTCCAGTGGCTAAAAATCCATGACACACACAGCTATAATTCTTATGTTAACCATTTATTTTAATTCTATACAGATAATTTCCAGAAATTAAAATACAGAAGCTGTCCTAACATATTCTTCCCTGATGAACCATTTTATGACCTTTGACTACTAATCAGCTCATATATTCCTCATATGGTCTCCAAATTGAATGATTCCAGTGGCTTAAAATCCATGACACACATAACTATAATTCTTATGTTAACCATTTATTTTAATGCCTTATAGATTGTTCCCATAAATTAAAACACCGAAGCTTAAAATTCTGCCACCCGTAGCCATACCCATGCAGAACTATCTACACCAACCTAAGTATTCAAACATACATCACATGCAAGATCAATATGTAACATGATATAGCAACATCATGACCAATCATAAAAGTTCTAAGATCAAAATCTCATATAAATATTATAAGTTTCAAAAGTTTTCTTCAAAAAGAAATATTGTTAAACTTACCTAAGAATCTCCCTAACTTACTTAGTGAATTTGTTTTCTTGTTTCCTCTTGAAAGAAGTAGCAAGATTCCTTCCTTTGCTTAGCTTTTCTAGCAGCTTAGGTAAGAGAAGGATGGTGAATTTTTGAACCTCAAGGATGAAGAAGAAAAATGGACTCAAGTGGAGATTAAGGTAACTTACCTTGAATACTTAGCCTTCTAAACTTCTCCTTCTTCTTCCTTCTTTTCTTCGCCTCTCTTTCTCTCCTTTCCTCATTCTACCTTGCTTCTATTTCTCTCTCTTCCTCACTTGGACGAAATTAAAATGTTGTAGGGGTGGGTTTTGCTTATATAGACCACCAAATAATACACCTTTCATGATCATGGGTCTACCTTATCACAATTAGGATACACTTTGTTGAATTTTTGGAAAACAAACAACTTATATTATTGTCTTCCTCTTCCTTAGTCAAGATATGCATAGGAAAAGGAGATTTGTATTTTGAAAATTATGATGATATATTCTTAAGATAAGGGACAAGGTCCCTTTGATTTAGGAATTCATTTCCATTTTCTTTTGTCTTAAACAAGTATGATATGTTGACCTTTTTAGGTGGCAAATTTCTAGCTCTTGAATCTCCATTATTTGGTTGATATTATTTGTGTGGGATAGGAATGTTTTGTCCTAATACCATGTATTATCATACCACTTGCTAAAATTATGAGTGTAGGATATAGATGTTTTTGTCCTAAAGCCTTGTATTATCATGCCACTTGCCAAAATAATGAATGTAGAATCACACCACTTGCTAAATTTTTGTCTTAATGCCATGTAACCTAATCTTTATTATTATTATATTATTATATCATCACCTAATTTATTTTATTTTATTTTTCCTCTTGGATTTGAGCTTATTCCTACCCATTATGGGCTTGTTCCTACCCATTTTCTTTGCTTTGGATAAAATTCTTCCTTTCTTTGAAGGCTTGGTCACATTTTCATAATTTTTGGGCTATTGGTCCAATTACTATATCCTAGTCCAAGTTTATGTTTTATTTTTTGCTTAGGTTATCCAATGGGCTTGCTAGAAACTTATGTGAAGTGGAAAAACTCTATATGAAGTGTCCATAGGTAAAAACCCAATGTATGGGTAAAGATTTTAAACTTAGTAACTCTAGTTCTTGAATTAGAAAAAATTACCCTAATCCAATGTTCTTAAAATTTTAAGACCTTTACTTGTTTCTAAAAATGTATCTTCCTTATCCAAGAATTTTGCATATCTTTAGTATGTTATTTCTAATTTTTTTTCCTATTAGGTTTTCCCTCTTTATTTGTTCTCTTAATGTTAGAAACATTTTCTATGCATATACATAAAGTGAAGAATTTCTAAGGATTATATTTCCTTAGATATCTAAAATATTGTCTAATAAATTTTATTTCCTTAATTAAATATTTATGTACTTTTATCAATAAAAGAAACGAAATTAGAGATGTTACAAGAATATCTTTATGTAACTATTTTTAATGATAAAAGAGTGTATTATGCATATTATGATAAATATATGTTTTTAAAATATGTGTTTCACATGCCTTTAAATTAAGGGTGTGACATCCACCAAATTAAATTTTAACCCAATTTTTTTCCTAAATGTTAAGAAACCATTTCCCATTTTTGCTTCAACTTGAAAGTATAAATTAATGTATTCTATCCTCAATTTCTTTTAAAAAGACAGTGTCTTCATCATATATATTGGTACTTTCTAAAGATGAAACGAAAACAAAATCATACTTTCATGTATATAAAATTGATTACAACATTTGTCTACCCTCACTACTTTACATTTTAAATTGTTTTCTTAAGCACTGTTTGTTTGTTAGAAAAAATTTTCAAACTTTTTTTTTCTACCAACTTAAATTTTAACCAATTTTTTTTCCTAAATGTTAAGAAACCATTTTCCATTTTATAAATAAAAATTATATAATTAATATTTTTTTAAAAAAAAATCATGTGTCTTTTTTTATTGTAAAATTTTATGACAAACATATAAAAAAATATTACCTAAGTTTATTCCTTTAGTTCTATATTGACATTTTACTTTTTAAAACGTTGAGACAAAAACTTTAGTTTGATCATGGAAAGCTATTGATTTGATATTTCAAAATTTTTATGTTAATTTAATACTTGAAAGTATAAATTAATGTATTCTATCTTTAATTCTTTTAAAAAAGTCAATGTCTCCATCATATATAATGGTACTTTCTAAAGATGAAACGAAAATAAAATCGTACTCTCTATTTGTTTCGTTAGAAAATTTTTTCAAAGAAAAATTTTCCACCAACTTAAATTTTAACCAAAGTTTTTTCCTAAATGTTAAGAAACTATTAGAGATAAGTTTATAGTTAGCTAGTGAAGTTAGTTAATAGTAAACTGTGGTTAATAGTTAGTTAGAGGTTATAACGTCACGACAATGCTATTATAAATAGGATGTAAGAGTTTACTGAATGGGTATGAAATAATACGTTCATTTACTCATTTTTTCTCTCTCTCTTTTATCTTCTGTTACATTCTGTATCTTGTTATGGTATCAGAGCATAAGGACAGGAGACTCTGTGGATGATTCCATTCTGTTGTAAGAACTCAGTGAAGCTGCGGTACTCTCCCCCCTAATCTGATTGAAGACTTTTTATTTTGCAGTTAAACATGTTTTCAGCCATAAGTTTAAACTTCTTGAATGTGCTGAATGCTTCTGATTTTGTTTTTAACAGAAAAATCCATGTGAATCTGCTGAAGGCATAAATGAAGCTTATGTAAAATCTGTATCCATCAATAAAAGCTATGGGTGCAGGCCCCCATAGGTCAGTATGTATTAATTGAAGTGGCTGTGTGTAACTTGATTTGGAATCAGAATAGGGCAGCTTATGGGACTTGCCAATGCAACAAAATTTACAGAACTCTTGATCCTTTTTATTGATTGCAGGAATATTACAAGATTGCAAAATTTGAGAAACAACTTGTGGAGCACAATGTGCTAACCTTTTGTGCCATATGCTATAGGTGGGTATTACACTACGAGAACTATTGACAGATATATCAGTGAGCAAATTTACATGATCAAGGTTACTAAAATCTGTAGACTCGGCTATACTACTGTAAACTGTGGACTTGGCTGTATTAGACCGGAAGTCTTGATGCTTCACACCAGTTGCTGCTGTTGTTGTCCTTGATTGTAGATGCTTTAGTTGAAAATCTTTAAACACATACAAACCCTGCTCAACGGTTCCTTCCAAAAGTATGCGATGTGTGACCTGATCTTTGACAAGGCATTTAAAGGGGTGAAATTCGAAAAACACAGCATTATCCTGTGCAAATTTTGATACACTAAGCAGATTTTTAGTAATCTTTGGCACATGAAGTAAATCTTGTAAGGTAAGAAGGTTTGGAGAAAATGGAGATGAAATTAAAGACTGACCAATATTTTCTATTGCTAATCCAGCTCCGTCTCCTATGTGTGCCTTCTCTTGTCCCATATAGTAGTTCTTATTCATCAAATTGGTGGATTCTGGGGTCACATGATTTGTGGCTCTTGAGTCAATGTACCATGCTGGATCAGTATGAATCCCATCAGCTGTCACCATGTTTGCTGTATAGTTTCCTTGTGGTTTGAAGTATTGATCAGATAGTTCATGATATGTTTGGTCAAATCTATAGTAACATTGTAATGCTGAATGCCCATGCCTATTACATACTTGACATATTACAGCAGATCTATTTCCAAGAAACCTTCCTCTTCCTCTGCCTCTGTAATTGCCTCTGTAATTTCCTCGAAAAATTCTATTCATATTGCTTCTAAAATGTTGATTGTATCCTCTGCCTGAATATCCATTGAACGAATTTCCTATACCTCTGTTGTTTGAATGGCTTGCTACATTTACACTTATATTTTCTACAGAGTTCAAATTGGTAACTGAATGAACTGACATTGCATTTTCTGCCTTGTTGTTATCTTCTATTCTGGCTTCTTGGGCCAATAAAAGAGACTCTATTTCTGTTAAGGTGTAATCATCTTTTCTGGTAACTATACTTGTGATAAAAGCATCATATTCCGAGGGGAGACCAGTGAAGATGATCTCAAGATTGTTAGAGAAGGATAATGGATTGCCTATCGCAGCTAGTGAATCAGCAATTCTTTTTATCTTTAACAAATATTCAGACACAGAAAGATCATTCTTTTTCATTTGCCTTAACTGAATCTATAATTGACATACCTTTGCTCTAGTATGAGCTTTCTTTCTCTCTCTCTTTTATCTTCTGTTACATTCTATATCTTGTTATGGTATCAGAGCTTTAGCCTTCAGGCATGGCCACCGTAGATCCAATCTTGGATAATCATCTGGAAATCAACCAAAAAAGAAAGATAACTACATTCTCCTCTTCTCTGTCCATAAAACTGGACGATACAAATTTTCTTCTATGGAAAAGACAAGTCCTAGCAGCAGTGAAGGGTCTTCGACTAACCAGTTTTCTTGATGGAAATTATATGCCAGACAAATATAGCACTCAAGGAGATGCGTTGATCAACAAAATATCTGAAGAATATTGCGAATGGGAACTTCAGGATCAACTACTGCTTTCTTGAACATAGCTGTAAAAATCTGCTTAGTGTATCAAAATTTGCACAGGATAATGCTGTGTTTTTCGAATTTCACCCCTTTAAATGCCTTGTCAAAGATCAGGTCACACATCGCATACTTTTGGAAGGAACCATTGAGCAGGGTCGGTATGTGTTTAAAGATTTTCAACTAAAGCATCTACAATCAAGGACAACAACAGCAGCAACTGGTGTGAAGCATCAAGACTTTCGGTCTAATACAGTCAAGTCCACAGTTTACAATAGTATAGCCGAGTCTACAGATTTTAGTAACCTTGATAATGTAAATTTGGTCACTAATATATCTGCAATAGTTCTTGTAGTGTAATACCCACCTATAGTATATGGCACAAAAGGTTAGCACATTGTGCTCCACAAGTTGTTTCTCAAATTTTGCAATTTTGTCATATTCCTGCAATCAATAAAAAGGATCAAGAGTTCTGTAAATTTTGCTGCATTGGCAAGTCCCATAAGCTGCCCTATTCTGATTCCAAATCAAGTTACACACAGCCACTTCAATTAATACATACTGACCTATGGGGGCCTGCACCCATAGCTTCTACTGATGGATACAGATTATACATAAGCTTCATTGATGCCTTCAGCAGATTCACATGGATTTCTCTGTTAAAAACAAAATCAGAAGCATTCAGCACATTCAAGAAGTTTAAACTTATGGCTGAAAACATGTTTAACTACAAAATAAAAAGTCTTCAATCAGATTTGGGGGGGGGGGAGAGTACCGCAACTTCACTGAGTTCTTACAACAGAATGGAATCATCCACAGAGTCTCCTGTCCCTATGCTCATGAACAGAATGGGATGGCAGAAAGAAAGCACAAACATTTAGCTGAGACAGCTCTCACACTCCTAGCCACTGCATCTGTACCTCAGAAATATTGGGACCATGCTTTTTTAACAGCTGCTCCATCATTAATCTTCTTCCCACAGCAGTTTTATAGAACATATCACCCTTTGAGAAAATTCATGGAATCCCACCAGATTACAGCTATCTTAGAGTCTTTGGGTGCACATGTTATCCATTACTCAGACCTTATAATAGACACAAACTGGAATTTAGATCTCAAGAGTGTGTGTTTTTTTGGCTATTCTCAACACTATAAAGGTTATAAATGTCTCCATCCATCTGGAAGAATATATATATCTAGAGATGTCTTGTTTAATGAACAAGAGTTTCCCTACTCAAAGCAAGGTCAGACATTTCCCTACTTGAAGCAAGGTCTGGATTTAGCAAACACCATATCCACATCTTCCATTCCTCACCAGATTGCCCCAACTCTGCTAATGTTAAATCCATCCATCCAACAGATTTCTTCTGCTACTGGACATCCCTCTCGGTCTCCTCCAGCATTTCCAGTATTTCCTCAAATTCATACTATACCCAATGACTTCACATCTGAGTGTTCTCCATCTCAGACTATACCCATTGATAACCCCATTTCATCCCCTCAAAATCAGAACTCCAATTTTCCAGTACAACCATCCTCTCCAACAAATACTAAAAATCTACATCCTGTGTAGCAACCCTCTAACATCCTGGGAACACACCCCATGATCACTCGAAGCAAAGATGGGATCTTTAAGCCCAAGATCTTTTCCATTTCAAAAGAACCTACTTCAGTACAGCAGGCACTCCAAACACCTGAGTGGAAGCATGCTATGATGGAGGAGATTGCTGCACTCCAACAAAATTGCACTTGGACTTTCTGTGAGTTACCTCTAGATAAGAAAGCAATTGGATGCAAGTGGGTCTTCAAGCTAAAAGAAAATCCAGATGGTTCAATTCAAAAGCATAAAGACAGATTAGTTGCTAAGGGTTTTCATCAAGTGCATGGGTTTGACTTTGATGAAACCTTCAGCCCAGTAGTTAAACTAACAACAATCAGAGTTGTGCTCACTCTAGCTTTGACAAATAACTGGCATTTACATCAAGTGGATATCAATAATGCATTCCCAAATGGAATACTCAAAGAAGAAGTTTATATGGAGCAACCCCAGGGATTTGAATGCAGCAACAAGAGTTTAGTCTGCAAGCTACACAAATCATTATATGGTCTTAAGCAAGCTCTTAGAGCTTGGTTCGATCGGTTAGCCACAACATTGAGACAAATGGGTTTTCACTCTAGTAAATGCGATACATCTCTGTTCTCAAGAGTTAATGCACACCATTCCATCTACCTACTTATTTACGTGGATGATATAATCATTGTAGGAAATTCATCAATTGAAATTTCCAACCTTATTACAGCTTTACACAAAGAGTTTGCACTCAAGGACCTTGGTCCACTGAGTTACTTCTTGGGAATTCAAGTCAAACAACTATCAGATGGAACCTTGCATCTTTCTCAAAGTAAATATATTCAAGATCTCTTAGTCAAAAGCAAGATGGAAAAAGCAAAATCAGTTCCTACTCCGATGGCAACAGTAACTAAACTCTCAATTGAAGATAGTGATCCTATGCCAGATTCACACACATACAGATCAATAATTGGAGCTCTCCAATATGTCACAATAACGAGACCTGAACTCACCTTCAGTGTAAATAAAATCTGTCAATTTATGCACAGCTCAACAGAGGCTCACTAGAAAGCAGCCAAACGAATCCTTCGTTATCTAGCAGGCACCATCTCCTATGGTCTACATTTAAAAAGATGTCATGCCTCTTCTCTACAACTAGTAGGATATTGTGATGTAGACTGGGCATCAGACCCGAATGACAGACGATCAACATCTGGGATGTGTATTTTCCTTAGTTCAAATCTAGTTTCATGGTCATCTAAGAAACAGACTGTTGTATCACGATCAAGTACCGAGGCTGAATACAGAAGTCTGGCAAATACAACTGCTGAACTGATGTGACTGAAGTCCTTACTCCAAGAACTCAATATACGATTATCTCAACCTCCCATAATTTGGTGTGACAACCTGAGCACAGTACTCATGTCTGCAAACCCCATTTTGCATGCTCGAACAAAACACATCGAGCTTGACTTATATTTTGTTTGAGATAAAGTTAAGGAAAAGACTCTCAAAGTCGAGCACATTGCTTCAGCTGACCAAATAGCAGATTGTCTCATAAAACCATTAGCTCTCACATGGTTTCAAAGTCTTAGAAACAAGCTTAAGGTAAAGTGTATACATTCAACTAAAGCTTGAATAAAGAAGAGATCAGTTTCAAGGGAAGCTATTAGAAGATCAGTTTATAGTTAGCTAGTGAACTATCAGAGATTAGTTCTGAGTCAGCAAAGACAAAGTAGAGATCAGTTTCAAGGGAAGCTATTAGAGATCAGTTTATAGTTAGCTAGTGAAGTTAGTTAATAGTAAACTGTGGTTAATAGTTAGTTAGAGGTTATAACGTCACAGCAATGCAATTATAAATAGGATGTAAGAGTTCACTGAATGGGTATGAAATAATACGTTTATTTACTCATTCTTTCTCTCTCTCTTTTATCTTCTGTTACATTCTGTATCTTGTTAGAAACCATTTCCCATTTTTGCTTCAACGCATATTATCAGCATACCACCACAATTATCATCGATCATAGACTATACCACCGTCATTGTCTACTGTGACTGAACTCAAGCCTAAGTAGACGAACTAGCGATCGACTAGGCTTCAATCCAAAAATTTTATCAACTCATTGGATATGGACTAGTCCCAAACCTAACAATGCAGTTCAAGAAAAATTGATATTAGAGATGACAATTTCTGTCTCTGATTGCATTTGGACAAAACCATCCATCTCTGACAATGCATAGCTAAAAGTATTTTTTTTTAAATATGCTTGATTTATATTTTTTATTTTATATATATATAATTATATTTTTACTTTATTTTTTTTATTAATTATTTTATAATTATATAAATAATAAAACATTATATATATAATTTAAAATAATTATAAAAATATATACTGTTACATTGTGTTTATAATATTAAAAATTATAAAAATATTTTAAAAAATAGTAAAAAAAATATTTTTATACTTATTTTTAATTTTCAGTTAAAATAAAAATTGAAAACAATTAAAATAAATAGGCTGTAGTTTTTTTTAACAGTGAATTTTATTTATATCATAATAACAATTTTAAAAATACACTTGAAACAAATATTTTTCATTAATTATGTGTTTAATAAAAAAATTTAAAATAAGTTAAGTTTAATTTTAGTGTAAAATTTTATTAAGTCAAAATAAGAATTTTAAAAGCTCAAATCAGAATTAAATTTTTTTATTCAAGTTAAGCTTACGTTGAAATAAAAATTTTGAAAATAAGAATTGGGACTAAGTTTATAATTTGATCTAAGCATTTCTATGCCATCATAGGCAAAAACTTTGAAAAATGAACTAAACCTAACTCACGCATCTCCAGACTCCAGTTACAACAATTGCATTATCAATCATAATTTCCCTGCCACTATTCACCGCCTGTCATTTTTTTTAATATAATGAAAACAAACAAATGTCTATGGAAATTCTTTTTATATAAGATTTAAAAAAATATTTCAATTTTTTTTTTTCTATCAAAACAAATGGAGCCTTATTGAAAAACTTCTATAATTTTGGCTCTATATATAGTGCCTGGTATTCTTCTGATATCCTATGTTACATAATTAATTAATTTGGATTTTGTTTCTTACTTTAGTATATTTATCTTAATTATGATAACATTTTTATTTTTTATTAGAATATTTGTGCTGGCAACTTGTAGTAATGAGTGAATGATCAATTCTTTTATTTTAATTTTATATATGTGTGAAATTCATGACAAAATGTGTTAAGTTTTTCTAATTTAAAATATAAAAAAATAGCAATTTGTCACCTTCATCTATACCTAAGTTCACTTTGATCTTTAAACCATTTAAACGTACTCCCTCATTTTTGTTTTTATCGCAATTTCCACTTTGCCTTTGATAGGTTTAACCCTATAATTTTTTGTGGATGTGAAATTATTATTTTACTCCTCTAAATTTATTTTTTTCTTGAATTTTTAAAACACCTCGATGAAAAAAATTCCCCCAACTCGTGTGACTTCTCCTCCAAACCGAATCTGTTCTAGGACAAATTGCAAACCCTTGATCAAGGTCATAACACATGGATTATTTGACTCACGGGACAGTGATCCTGAATAATATATTAAGTCCTCCAAAATGATGTTCCTGAATCCCATTCTCCCCGCAACATAAAGTCCATCATACACTCCCCAGATTTCAGCAGTGAGAGAATTGGAGAAGCCATAACGCCTAGTATAACCCTTCAGACAAGCGCCATCGCTATTACGGATGACGCCCGCACTTGCAGCAGAACCTCTATTCCCTTTGGAAGCACCATCGCTGTTCACTTTGATCCAGCCTTGAGGAGGATTTTTGCTCTGTTTACCCAAAAATGGTCTCTACAAATTCTATGCATTAATAAAACTTCCGCAGAAACTCATAATGACACAAGTTGGCCATTGAGGTAAAAGCTTGCAAGGATCAAAAATTGTTTGGTTCCTCCATCAAATAATCCTTGTGTTATGGCCTTGATTAAGGGTTTGCAATTTGTCCTAGAACAGATTCGGTTTGTGGGACAAATCACAGGGGATCAGGGAAATTTTTTTCACAGATAATTTTAGGAAAGAAGAAGAAGAAGAAACTTTGATGCAATATCTGCACTGGAGATATGCAATTGCACATGAAACCCATTATATACATGTTCTTAGTGCTTGTACATCGTTAATTAATATATTTTATTACTTTTTTTTTCCTTGCATTAGAGGCATATTTCTATACATATTGAAGTTTAGGTTGAGATGTCAAATAAAGGACTAGGTTGCCAACAATAAAGTGTACCAAGGTAACAATGTTAAACAACTGGGAATGTCCGATAAAGGGATGATTTTATTGTAAACCGACTACTCAGAGTTGAGAATATGAATCTCAAACATAAAAAACAAAGAGGTTACAAAAATAACAACAGTTGTCAGCTTCTAATATAAATGACAAAACTTCCTCGAAAGGGAAGTAGAAACTAATAAGCAAGGAAGTAGTAAAAGAAGTTAAGCTAGGAAAGAAGGGAAAAATGAGAAAAAGCACGTCGTATATATTATTTGATAGCCTCCAAGTCTTAAGATGGCTTTTTCTTTTCTTTTTTTGGTGGGGTCAGAGAAAAGATTTAAGTAGAGAAAAGAAAGAAACAAACGAAACAAAACAAAGTGAATAATAATAATAAGAAAAGAGAAATAAGCGAACACTATTCTTGGAGTCCCAAGAAAAAACATACAGCAAGGCTTAAGTCCGTCGGTATCTTGCAACTAGGGTTCGCAGTGGCTAGGTTTTCTGTATGTGTGTTAAGTCGATCAATCTTGGATTGGTTCTGATTTCTTAATTCGTTCCTAGCTAGGGACTTCTATGTAGTGAACCCGTCAGAGCCTCATTAGTGAGGTTTCTTTTACATTCTTTGATTGAGGTAGAGGTTCTCGTTTGCTTTTGTGGTGCAGTTACACTACTAGAAAAAGGAGATTTAGAGACGGAAATTAGAGACGGAATAATTTCCGTCTCTAACAGAGACGGAAATAGAGACGGATTTGGGAAGATAGAGACGGACGGAAAGTTTTGTAAGTTAGAGACGGAATTTAGAGACGGAAATTTTCCGTCTCTAAAGATCCGTCTCAAATTCCGTCTCTAAATGGCTTTAGAGACGGAGTTTGAGACGGAATATATTCCGTCTCTACGTACAGAGACGAAATATTCCGTCTCTAACTCCAGAGAAGGACAGAGACGGAATATTCCGTCTCTAATTCCGTCTCTAATTTCGAAAAAATTTGTAGAGACGAATTTAGAGACAGAATTCAGAGACGGAATATATTCCCTCTCCAATTCCGTCTCTAATCAATAAATTGTGTTAAAAAAAAATTTTATCTCTCATTTTATATCTAATTTTTGAAATAATATTTAAATTATTAGTAAAATTAGCTAGAATTTAGATAATTTTTGAAAAAATTTATGTCCCGTTTAATTTGTAGAAATAAGTTGATAGAATGAAAATCAAGATTCTCTTACATTAATTCACTACAAGATATACTGGTTTCAGTGACGACTTTTCTGTGGTGACCTAAAAAGTCGTCACTAAAAAAATTATCTTTTTATTTTTTTTCTATGTTTCTCCCATTTTGATATGTTGATAAGAAAATATAATCAGCAAATAAATGTAAGAACTTTTATAACATAAGTTAGTTTTTAATAAGATATTAAATTGATAGATTAAATCAAAATATTATGATGTGTGAAATAATTAATAGGAGTAAGATTTTAATGTATCAAAACCATATACAGCACTGAATAAAAGCAAGTAAAATTGCTTTTCTCCCACACACGTAGCACTAAATAACACCCGATAAGAAATGAAATCAATAAAAAATATATAATAAAAAAATCAATTGGAAGCAGCAAAAGAGCTAAAATCTATTTTCCCCCATACAGGCTTTTAATTTTCTGATTTTTCAATCTCCATCAGAACATCGACATATACTTTAAAAATAACCTCCACGTGTCATGTTATCACTGGCCTTAAAATCTCTATCATGCAGATTAATTATTATTCTATTTTTAGAAAAGCTGAATGAAGGCAGCTTCACGCCATTGGCCTCTTCATTCATGTTAAGATTTATGAAAAATTCTATGACTCATAAAGTCTAATTTGTTAATATTAAATACATATTTATATTCTATTCATAAATAATAAATTATTAAAAAAAATTTGAAATTTAATTAATGATTAAGAAATTCAATAGTTCAAAAATTTGCTTTAATACGAAAGAAAAAAAATCAAGATATTGTATAAGGAGAGAGAAGAGAAAATTAAACTCACATATATTTACATTTTTAATGCCTGTTAAAAAAGTACCACTTGAGCCAAATATTTTAGACAAAGAAAAAAAGTTGTTTGCCGTTAAAGTTTCTTAAAGTTATGACATGTTTATAAATTTTTATTAAGACAAACTTTAAATGTAGTTTTATCAATATTTGCTCACAATAAAAAAATAATATATAAATATTTTAAACAGTTTAACATTATATAATTGACTCTTTTAAACAAATTATTCTACTTATTATATTTGTATTAAAAGACTTCATAACAAAAACCATATGAAATTTACCTATTTTTTTTCTTTTCATTAAAGACTCAATAATATAATTTTGAGTTGTAAATAATATTTAAATGCTATATTTGTAACAAACACATAAAAAAAATCTTATTTAAATCTTGTCTTAAACGTGGCCTGATCAAAGGAGTAACAATCATATTATTTCCACTTAGCACATGCACTTAGCCCACGGGTTACAGCTAAGCTAGCCATCAGAGTACAGTCCTGGAGGCAATTTTCCAGAACCCCGTGCCAAGGAGCCCCAAAATTCTCAATCCCCGCGCACAAGAAGCCCCAAAATTCAGAACCCCGCGGAAAAGAAGCCCCAAAATTGCATTTTTCCTGAACCCCACCCATGCACAAGAAGCCCTAAAATTTGCTTTCCCCCTGAAGGAGAACCTTTCCCCCAAATTCTTCTTCACCAAACATCACCAGATATCTTCCTTTTTCTGATCACCATCACCGAAGTCACAGTGGTTCACAGCGAAATCCCTGCCCATATGGATTTGCCAAGTAAGTAGCTTCCAACTGAGCTCACCATCGAAGCCTCTGCTCTGCGCTCTTTTCTGTCACTCCTCCATTCCCTGTGTCTACGTCCAGGTTGGCTTTCGAAATGCTTTGCAATGTTTATGTCTAAATGTGGCTTGATAATCTGAAACATCACAATTTGGGTGCCTGAATGTGAACGATGTTTTGGAATTTAGATATGCTTATGTGGTTTGATTCTCTGAAAACAGCAACTATAGTATCGAAGTAGGTGGTTGCCTCCCGTAAAACTTGTGCTTTAGTAAATGTTTTGTAAATGTTAAACTTGTTTTGTACAACAACTATAATGTTTTGGGATTTTTTGGAGATTTACTGCATGTTTTGTAAATGTTAAACTTGTGCTTTAATTTGAGTATACTTGTGCATTTGAGCTGGCTCCAAATGCGTTTCTTCTTGGCTTAAAAGAAAATACCTATATTGGTGTCCATTCAGTACTTGCAAACTCCATGAGAACTTTTTTGAATTTTCCTCATTACATGAGAATCCTAGTGCATAATATCGGACCTATATTGGTGTCCATTCAGTACTTGCAAACTCCATAATTGACCACATTAAAATTTTTGATCACCTCTGACAAACGCAAGCTTAATCTCCCAGCTACTTTGTCCGTTTTGTGCACATGCAAATGTGGCCTCATCATCCATCAAACGGGGTCCCCTTGAAGATTAAACTCTTAATCCTTTTGTCCTTTCTTTGCTTAATAGATAGCATAGTCTAATTACATTGGCCACAAAGCAGATGTGTCACTTTATTCCTTTGATAATGTTAGGTGAGGTGCTGTTATTTATGGATGAGTGGATTTGTGACAGGTAGTCACTGAGAGTACTACTATACAGTTCTTGAATAGTTCAGAAATTTAGATTTGGTTGCTAATTATACTCCACTAATGTCGTTTAGGTGTCTGCTTAT
The DNA here is from genome assembly GCA_037074535.1 of Gleditsia sinensis. Lineage (NCBI taxonomy): Eukaryota > Viridiplantae > Streptophyta > Magnoliopsida > Fabales > Fabaceae > Gleditsia > Gleditsia sinensis. The sequence goes on along the minus strand of CM073473.1, from coordinate 38,839,259 downwards.
TGAAAGGACAAGCAATTAGGAATTCTTTACCATGTGATTGTCTCAGCCAAAAAAAAAGAAAAAGACAAGGATAGTTTATGGTTTTCATGGTGATGATTATCAAGTTAAAGAAGAAAAGACAACATATTAAAATGAAAACAATAGTACTTTCTTGGAGATAATGACAACTTAACTACCATGTGATATGCCATGTTTAGGCCTAGTTAGATGAAATTTTCATTCCCTGATTTTAAAAGGCACACTTTCCCTGTATTTTCAGTTCAAATAAGTAGATTTAGGGTTTGGAATTAAAATTCTTGATTCTTTTTAAGTAGTTTTGAGTTTGTATTTGAAGTATGGGGGTAGTTCATGTGAACTAAACACTAATAAAAATATTAATTAATATATTTATTATAAACTCTTTATATACTAATATAATTGATGATGCGAGGTATTTGAAGTTGAACGTGAGACTTTTTTCTATAATATCTCTATAAGACACCACACTTCAAGAAGCTTAATCTTCTTCATCATAGTTGCTGCTTCTTGCTTTAAATGCTCTCATGTAAAATAAAATTTCATTCAAACATGAACAAGACCATAAGAAAACAAAATAACCAGAATACCAAGAAACCAATTCAAGACTTATATTTACATATGACATATATGCATTGATAGAAGTAGGAGATATCGTTAGATGGACATTCTACTAAATGTTAGTAAACCAAATCAATCACAAATAGACATGTAAGCATATCAGGCACACAATTTCCATAAGATCACTCTCTTACATGCTTATGTATCTTTAGATTTGTTTGCTCCCGAGTATACTTAGAATATATTTTTGAACTTAGGTCCTGGAGGTTGTTTCATTGATTGATGTTAGAATAAACTTTATTGAGGCACTGGCTGGTCAGTTTGGAAGGCCAATAGAAGCTGATCCAGTATGTCCTTGAAGTGTAATGGCAGATAGCTGGAATAGCTTGGTTTTAGTACTAATGATTATTTTTTGATTTGTTTATAGGTCTTTTGCAGAAAGGCAACCATACTTGCTGCATCTAAAGTTTTCACATTCTTGGTAATATATGATTCTAATTACTTGATATTTGTAGTAGGAAATTGATTAAAACATGAAATTATAAACTTACTGTTACAATTTTCTCTGTCATGGATCCTCTTTCTGTCCTGTGGAATATTTCCTCCAATACTTGCTTATGTTGCTTTGCACAGGTTATCCAAGCAACTTCTTCTCCTTTACTCTGTTGTGCTTTTCAAGTCCAACAAATTAGAAATTAGAAATTAGGAGCTATTCAGAGTAACTGTACTTTTGAAGTGGTTTTAGTTACTCTATTTGAAAAAGCAGTCAATGAATCTATGGGTAGGGAGGAATAGGCCAGACAATACTAATTATATGATATAAGTGAAATATAACGCAACAATTATAAATTATATATCTAATTCTTTTATTTTCTTTACTTTTTTAGTGTAGTTGAATATAATTTCGTTTTCATGAATATAGGGATGTTATGAAACGAAAAGGATGGCTATCACCAGATTGGCCTCAAAGTGTCCCTATTAGGTATTTCTAGACCTTGAGTATAGAGATATTCTGATTTTTGTAATTTTCTGATACCCAACTAATATGCATTTTCAAAACTGACAGATGCAGTCTCTCTCCTCTTGGTTCCTGGTTGATATATGTATTGCGGATAGAAAGGTGAACTAAAACTAATATTGAGAAGTTGACAAAAGTTTCCTGGTTGATATTCTGATTCTGTGGACTTTTTATTCGCAGAGAAGTTTAAAATGTTATAAAATATCTAATCATGAATGAATTTAGAGTGTTATTGTGCATTATGGTTCCTGCTTCCTATGAGGTGTTAAGTTCATCTTTGTTCTAATTATTACACCTAATATCTTCCTGCTTCAAATAAAACTATTTACTCTCAATCATACTCTTTTTCGTAGCCATTGTTCAGGTGCTAATAGACCACTATCCAGACATGTGTTCAGTGACCTTCAGTCATTATTTTGGATTTCATATAATTTTGTTCTGGAGTGTGCAGGAAATAAAAGAAAGAGAAGCCTCTGTGGAGGAAAAAATAGCCAAGAAGAAGCATAAAGAGGTCGGGTTGGATTTATATCAATTCCAAAAGAGAGAAGCCAAGAGAACTGGTATGACTATGAACAACCATCTGTGGTGTGGGCTATATTATGTTTTTCTGTTCAAGAGAAATTGAGCCCATAATAATATAGTTTTGAGATTTACTCATGTAATTATGATGTCTCTTTTTTAGCTTTGTTCTATTCTAGAATATATTTTTCATATCTTCCTTTGCCTGATATATAATTGCATGTAGCAAAATTTGTAAAAATGCATATTATCTCCATCTACACAAACACACGCACAGATCCCACCTCACCCTTTCTACTTGAGCAATTATGATGAGCATTCCAAGCATTTTGGTAAAAGAAATCTAAAGTTTAGGAACTCAAAGCAGTAGAACATTTTAATGATTTGGGAGATTCTTTTGAAAGTTGTCAGGAGTTGTTCATGTGGAAAGAGGTATACCGAAGGTTTACCTACTTGTAAGAGAAGAATTTGAGCCTTTATTTTCTTTTTGTGCCCCCTGTTAAGGAGGCATATCTTGTCCTCTTCTCCTCTTATGGAAATTCTAATATTTTCTTAGACAAGTTTTATTTTTTATAGAAAAAAAGGAATAAGGATTTGATTTTGGACCTCATTGTTAGGGTCAAGCACTTACTAGTGCACCAAAAAATTTTCTTTGCAATTTGCTTTAATATAATTTTGAGCAAACTACAATTTAATTGCTTGCAATATTCACCATTAATATTGTTCTGATATATATTTAGGCACAGAAGTTTTCGTTGCCCTTTGGATTGAGGAATCATCACAGTTCTTTGTTGTGAAAGACTGTTCCTCAACTGTGCTTGAGTACTACACTTGATCTAAGGTAAATAATATAATGCATTAATGCAAATTTGTTGTTTTTTGTTTATTTAGATCCAGATTTTGATAAACTATATATATATTAAAGGTTTGCGTTTGAGTGCTACTATAAGATAAATAATGCACTAATACAATTTTTTGTTTTATTTTTTATTTAGATCTTGGTTTTGTTAAGCATTTGTGAAAAAGGAAATTAGGAAATTTATATTAAATATGTCTCTTAAGATACATTAAATCGATCCCCACTATATCCACTATTGATGCTTTTTTATACTTTGATGAAGAACTCAGCAATTGCAAGAATCCGTAACTTTGATACTTTTCTCCTTTTTTTCTCAATGTTTCTTCCTTTCTCAGATACTTCCTCTGGTCCTGTCCTTCACCAACAAAGTATTAAGAGGATACTATATATTAGTGGCTTTACATATACTAACATGCATGCCAATTTATTTTTATATTTATGAAAAAAATTATAAAACAAGTAAATGAAAATTTTGGATATATAAGTAACTAGCCATTGAGACATTCATTTTCTAGAGCTCAAAAGTACCCATTATCTTTTAAACACCCATAACAAAAAATACCAGAAAGTTTCAAAGTCATATATATAAGTATAGACAATACATACAAATACCTGTTGCCATATATTTTGCTTTAATTAATGTTTTAATTTGAATGGAAGGGCTTACTTCCAATTGACTAGTGGGATCTTTATTGTGTGAACTCTTTTTATATCTCACTAATTAATCATATTTGCTTCCTTTATTCTTTGTCTTTAATTTAGTTGCATATTCCTTGAGGTAAATACTCGCAATGCAAATTAGTTCTTGAATTTAAACTTAAAGTTGTTCTTAACATTGGAGCAAAGCCTCTTTGACCATGGGGTAAGAAATTCAATCCTGATTGCTCTTATTTTTTATAATTCAATGAAATTTCTCACAAAGTAAGTAAACCTAAAAGACTATCGTATTAAGAGTGTTTTAAAAATTATAATAAAAACATTTATGGACCTTCCCTTAACAATTCAAGCACTTGAGTTGAAATGGTCTTTTAACAATCAACACACATATAGCTAGGTGTGGACGATGCAGTATGCATAAGTGTAGGTTGAAGACCATAGGACAAAGAAAAGAGCATTTAGCTTACATCAGTTGGTTGAAGCCTTCTCATTTTTCATGATCATATGGAACATTTTAGTCTGGTCTTCCTCAATCATCTCCCCAAGTATATCAGCCTTTTCTTTTGAATATTCTGCACTGCACTGCTTTTCCTCTTGCTGCCACCCCAAGTATTGCATCTGCTGATATGAACAAAGTTATCAAATATTTACTGATACAACAAACAAAATATTTAAGTAGGAGATCATAGTTAGCATCACTAACTAAATTTATTGATGGCTTTGTGTACCCCCAGAGTTAATAAACCACACACAGTTCTTTTAGGTTCACACTTTTCTTTGTTCTATTTTAGAATAGATTTTTCATATCTTCCTTTGCCTGATAATGAATGCATGTAGCAAAAATTGTAAAAATGCATATTATCTCCATCTACACAAACACATGCACAGATTCTGCCCCACCCTTTCTACTTGAGCAATTATGATGAGCATTCCATGCATTATGGTAAAAGAAATCTAAAGTTTAGGAACTCAAAGCAGCAGAACATTTTAATGATTTGGGAGATTCTTTTGAAAGTTGATTTCTATTCACATTATGCCTTTGATGTTGGTATTAGGTCAATATGTTATTATAATTTGTGCTATATTGAATTAAGATGTTTCTGTATGCCTAAAAATAGGATGGAAGTTCCTGAACATCGTAAGTGGATGGATAATAGGGTGGGTCCTGATAAGAGATCAGTTACAGATGAGTTTATGGCAGGAGTTGTTGAGTTTATAGAGTTTGCTTGTAGTCAAGATCATTTTAAAAGTGTAGGAAAGTTGAGGTGTCCTTGTAAAAAATGCAAGTGTCAAAAGTATTGTTCAGTTGATGAAGTGAAAACCCATCTTTGTATGAAGGGATTTATGAGTAATTATTATTATTGGACCAACCATGATGAACCAAGACCTCTCTTTCCACCAGTGGTTTCAAGAAACTCATATTATGGAAGTAGTGACTTTCAGGCATGCTTTAATGATCAGGAACAGATGGTAATGGATGCTGCTGGACCATCTATTGGTAATTATATAGAGCAACAAGGTTTTGCTCATTGCGAACAGAGGGATGAAGAACCTAACCCGGAAGCCAAAAATTTTTTTAATATGTTAGAAGCTGCGCATGCTCCTTTATATGACGGTTGTCAAAATTATTCTGAATTGTCAGCTGCAGTGGAAGCTTTGGGTATCAAGTCGGACTTCAATATTTCTGAGAATTGTTTCAATCGGTGGGTACAATTTATGGGAAATGCATTGCCAAATGAAAATCGTATGCCTAAAAACCTCTACCGTGCAAAGAAATCAGTGGAGCAATTAGGATTGGGTTGTATAAAAATTCACTGTTGTCGAAACGGATGCATGATTTATTATAGTCCTCTTGATTTGGAGCTTCGTGATTGTAAATTTTGTGGTGAAGAGCGTTACAAAAGAGTCATCAGAAATGGTAAAGTAAGAGAGCTTCCAGTGAAAAAAATGTGGTATTTTCCACTTATTCCAAGGCTGCAAAGACTTTATTCGTCAATGCAAACTGCAAGTCAAATGAGATGGCATCGGGAAACTGTGAGGGCAACAGGCTCTTTGTCTCATCCATCTGATGGCGAAGCCTGGAAAAAATTCGATGAAAAATATCCTGAATTTGCAGTGGACCCTCGAAATGTGAGGTTAGGTTTGTGCGCTGATGGATTTACTCCATTTGATAAAACAGGTCGAACTTATTCATGTTGGCCAGTTATTGTTACCCCTTACAATCTTCCCCCTTGGATGTGTATGAGAAGAGAGTTCTTGTTCTTGACCATTATAATCCCTGGTCCTTCCAATCCAAAGAATAGAATTGATGTGTATTTGCAACCACTTATAGATGACCTCAAACTTTTATGGAATACTGGTGTCACGACTTATGATGTCTCACTAAAACAGAACTTCAACATGAAAGCTTGTTTATTGTGGACCATCAATGACTTTCCTGCATATGGGATGCTTTCAGGTTGGATGACAATGGGAAAACTTGCTTGTCCAATATGTATGGAGTGTTCAAAGGCATTTACCCTTCGACATAGTCGGAAGACGTCTTTCTTTGATTGTCATCGACAATTCTTGCCACTTGATCATAGTTACAGAAGGAATAAGAATGCTTTTCGGAAGAGACATACTGAAACATCTTTACCTCCGCCTCGATTAACAGGTGAAGAAGTGTTGGAAAGGGTTAGACATATGCCTAGCATAACTAAAGAGACATATGATAACATCCCAGGGTATGGAGTTATTCACAACTGGACGAAGCAATCTATATTTTGGGAGTTACCGTATTGGAAAACAAATCTTCTTCCACACAATCTAGATGTTATGCATATTGAGAGAAATGTCTTCTTGAATATTTTATACACAGTGATGGACACTAAAGGTAAGACAAAAGACAATTTTAATGCAAGGCTCGACTTGGCGGAAATTTGTAGACGGAATGAATTAGAGCTGCAGGATGGAAGAGATGGCAAGCTAATTAAACCCAAAGCAAAATACACATTAACTAAGCAACAAAGATTAGCTGTGTGTGAATGGGTCAAAAAATTGAAACTGCCAGACGGATATGCCTCTACATTATCAAGGTGTGTTGACATGAGAGAAGCAAAGTTGTTTGGCCTAAAAAGTCATGATTGTCATGTGTTTATGCAACGCTTGCTCCCAATTGCATTCAAAGTATTGCCAAAGCCTATTTGGAACGCACTCACAGAATTTAGTCAGTTCTTTCGAGAATTGACTTCCCCATTGTTGCGAGAGGATACTTTACTTGTGATGGAGCAAAACATTCCAGTCATTCTTTGTAAATTAGAACAAATTTTTCCTCCAAGTTTTTTTGACTCAATGGAACACCTTCCAATTCATTTGCCATACGAAGCAAGGGTTGGAGGTCCAGTACAATATCGATGGATGTATCCATTTGAAAGGTAGAGTTACGTCTCTTTTTTGTTTTTTTAAATTATGGAATCGTATTCGTAGTACTAAATGTATCAATTAACTGTATTAGGTTTATTCGCACACTAAAAGACAAGGTGAAGAACACAGCTGCAGTTGAAGGATCAATTTGTGAAGCTTATTTGGTAGAAGAGACCTCTACATTTGCATCCTACTATTATCCACCTGATGTTCCATGTAGAAGGACTCAAGTACCACGAAATGATGATGGAGGTCAAGGTTCTTCAAATAGGCCACCGCTTTCTATCTTTAATTATCCTGGCCGTCCAACCGGAAGATGCATATCCTTCATGTTAGAAGAAAAGGACTTGCAAATCGCACATTTATATGTTCTTCTAAATTGTCCTGAAGTGGAGCCATTTTTAACGTAAGTGTATAAAATGTTCATTTAAGTGTTACATATATATATATATATATATATATATATATATCACTATAAATTGTTCTAACATGTTTTCTAAATGTAGCACATATACTAATATGTTACAAGATTGTGGGATGGGTGACTCGGAAGTGGACAGACAAATTTCCACAATGTTTCCTATTTGGTTTAAAGAATACGTATGTTGCACGAATTCTCCTTAATTTCTTATTTTCTAATATTTTGCTTCTTATGTGAGACTAACTTAAATATTTGATGACTAGGTGTTAAATAATAATGTTGAAGATGCCTTTCTAAAGAGTTTGGCATGGGGTCCTCAAAGAAAAGCCAACAAATGGCCATCATATTATGTAAATGGTTATAAATTTAATACAAAAGATCATGGCCAAGGTATGGGTACAACAAATTTTGGTGTATGTTGTCCAGGTGGTACGGATGAAACAATAGAAAATAATTATTATGGGGTTTTAACAGACATTATTGAAGTACACTATACAGGATGGCCTATAAAGGTGTTAGTTCTATTCAAATGTGCTTGGTTTGATCCCACCTTAAATCATGGAACAAAGGTAGATAACTATGGGATTGTTGAGGTTAGAACATCCAGGAGATATAAAAATTATGACCCTTTTATATTTGCACAACAAGCAATGCAAGTATATTATACACAATATCCTGAAGGGCAACGTGATTGGTTAGTAGTGATCAAAACTAAGGCACGAAACACAATACAAACTGCAATAGAAACTAAAATGTCTGAAAATGATGCTCCATACCAAGAAGAGTCATCAATGCAATCGCCTGTAATAGTTGCAAATGATAATCTCGAGCAGAGTCTTGTTGATATTGAAGGCCCTGTGGATGAAGTATATGGTTCTTCTTTGAACCTACATGAAGTAGATGTGGATGAAGAAGATACTGAGGAAGAAGGAGAATGGGAAGATGAAGAAGAAGAGGAAGAAGAAGAGGAAGAAGACGAGGAAGAGAATGATAATGATGATGTTTAGGTATTGTTAGGTTTCATTTTACTAAGTGTATTATGTAGATCATATATTATGTATTTTTGAAGTAGATTATAAATCTATGGTAGTATGGTTATGAGTTTCATTATCATTGTCTTTTGTAATTATTTTTATTTTTTATTATTGTCATTAAATTTTATTGAAATAGATGATTATGATTATCTTTTTGTCTATAGATGACAGGTAGAGGAAGGGGTAGAGGTAGAGGCCGAGGACGGGTTATCTCTCAGCCATATACACAGCCAGACACATCACCTGTTGCTGACATAGCTCACCTTGACCAGATCCACACTGGACATACACCTACTTTATCTCCCTTTTCCCAGACTTGTCATACTTCTACTCCATCTTCCCATTCACAAGCATCTCATTCTAGTGCCTCATCTCCTCATCTTTCTAGTACAGTTGCCCCTACTCTACCTACACATACTATATGTGTCCCATCTCCTAATCAATCCACATGTCTAAATGTTGAGCCAGTTCCTTTCACACACACTATTCAGTGGGGAACAAGGGAAATAGATGGTCGAATTTGGATTAGATCTGCACCCGGGAACACGTAAGTAATATGTGTGTGTGTGTGTGTGTTTTTTTTTGTCAGTATATTTATTTAAATTGATATCTATACTTTCAGGTTTTATCCTGACATCTTGACAAGAGGTGTCATCACAACAATTTTCAAGAAAAAATTTGAAGGTGCTTGGTCTAGTTGGGGAAAAGTTGATAAAAATACCATTCAAATGTGGTTCGAGGAGTTCAAGGTAATATGTAACATTTCGTATCATATTTATTGATATCTTTTTTTAAAATGTGTGAATGTTATGTTAATTTGTTTACTTTCTTTGTTTAGGCAAATTTTAAATGGTTGGACAATGATGAGCACAATATTAAAAGGGCATTTGACAGCAGGGGATCAATAGCCTTGAAAAATGCATTGTTTAAGGTGCGTAACGGTGAGGACAAAGGTGCTTGGATTCCAGCAGAGAAGCTACAACAATTAAGGGCTGAATGGGATAGTGAAGACTGGCAAGGTAAAGCCAGAAAAAATAAACAAAATAGACTCTCTAAAGAAGGACTTAATGTACATAGTGGAGGGTCTATATCTGCACGAGAGCATGCCAAACGAATGGTGAATACTTTCTCTAAAAAATATAGTGATTTAAGTTCTTACTTTAATATTATTTAAATTTTTATTATTTTAGAAGGTGCAATTGAATAAAGAACCGACATGTTTTGAGTTGTATGAGCGCCTTCACCGGCCCAAAGGAAAGCCATCACAGTGGTTCAACGACCAGCAAGGAAGAATTGCTGTATGTAGTCACTAACTACTATTTTATTTTCATTTCTTTACAAATATTTATTTTGTTTTATCATTTTAATTTTTCAGGAAATGTATCGAACAAAAATAGCTGAGAGACAGTCCACATCTCAGGGAGATGAGGGTTCTAGCCAACACTCCACTCAACATTCAGACAATGTTGTTTATTTGGATGTGGTTGGCGGCATGAACAATAAAGGACGGATATATGGACTGGGATCTCAAGCACATACTGTATTGGCAGCAACTTCTTCTTCTAAGTCTTTTGCTTCTGATGAAGTCTCAGCAAGTTCCTCTTCTGTTGTGAATGCAAAAATTGAGGCTTTATCTGCACGGCTCAAACAGAGTGAAGATGAAAATTTTATGTTAAAGCAAAAGGTTGAAGAATGGGATCGGATGTTTCGGCGCCTCATGATAAATGGTAGTATAAGAATGCCCTCCTCGTCTCCACCTAGAGAAGAAGAGAATAATAACAATGACCAAAATAGTAATGCTGCTGATGGATCATGATAGTTTGTGTTATTTATGACTCAGTGTTATGTATGTTTGATTGGTGATATTGTCATGTAATCTGATGGGATTATTAAAATTGTTGTTGATATGTTTATGGATGATAAGGTTTGACATTATGTAAAATGTATGTTGATATTTCTCCTTGAAATGGTTGGTTTTTGGCTGTTGTATTGGTTGATAGGTTTCAAATTTTTAAGAATTTTTTTTTTATTATCCTGATATTAGAGACGGATTTAGAGACGGAATATTCCGTCTCTAAAATGTCAAACGAATCTGGATATAGAGACGGAATATTCCGTCTCTGAAGGTAGAGACGGAAAATTCCGTCTCTAACCTCAGAGACGGAATATTCCGTCTCTGAGTTAGAGACGGAATATTCCGTCTCTGAGTTAGAGACGGAATTTTCCGTCTCTACATTCAGAGACGGAATATTCCGTCTCTGAGGTTAGAGACGGAAAATTCCGTCTCTAACTCAGAGACGGAATTAAAAAAAAAATAGAGACGGATATATAATTTTTAGAGACGGAAATATTCCGTCTCTAATTAGAGACGGAATATCAATTCCGTCTCTAAATGATAGCGACCCCTCTTTTAGAGACGGAATTTTTTCCGTCTCTGATTCCGTCTCTAACTGCGTTAGAGACGGAATTTTTCCTATTTAGAGACGGAAAAATTCCGTCTCTAAATATGATTTTCCTAGTAGTGTTATGGCAGACAACCTGGAGGGAGATGAATGGGTTAATGACAATGAAGATGTGGAGGTGTTTGAGATTGATGAAGAAAGGATTCAAGAGTGTTTGAATGCTTCTCCAAACAGTATTACAGGCAAGATCATTTCTGATAAATCTATCATTCCCAGCACTTTGCTTCAAGTCTTGAAGAATATTTGGAATAACTCAAGGTTTATGGCTCGTATTGACTAATGACTAACCTACACCTAGCTATAAATTCTGTTAAGCACCAACCCAAGATTGTCATAGTAGATATTTAGTGGGTTTAAGAGAGGAATTTGCAACTTAGTGAGTGGAGAATTGATCCAAGCTACCTCTATCTGCTTCTGTACTGGAACGGGATACCACCCCTTGCTTCTTAGATAACCAAGCCACCAAATTGTCACATAAGTAAACACAGACCCTGATTTCGACCTCCTGTCAGCATTACAAAATGTTGTGAGATCAAGACACTCCGAAACTCTGAGATGTAAACCAAAGTAAGAGTGCCTTAGAGGTCTTGGAGGATCCTCTTCATTGCTTGCTAGTGAGAGACCCGAGGATGGTGCATAAACTGACACACCTTGCTGACTACAAAAGCTATCTCGGGCTTGATAATTGTAACATATTGCAAAGCTCCTGTAGTAGAGCGATAAAGATAAGGATCAACAAATGCATCATCCCTTTAAGTAGAGAGTTTCAATCCTGCAATAGGAGTATGCATAGCTTGGCATAAGTTAACTGAGTTTTCTCCAACAAATTAGAAATATACTTAGTCTGGGATAAGTGTAAGTCATCATTCGAGGAAGTAATTGAGAGCACCTAGGTCTTTAAGGGTAAAAACTTTTTTTAAAGCAATAACCAATTCATGGCAGCTTCCTGTCACTAGAATATCACCCACATACACTATGATGAAGTGTGAACAAGTCATGTTGGAGGCTTGGCAACTAAGATACGAGAGGTTCAAGTGCAATATAATTTGTCAAAAATATCAGAAAGGTTTTTGAGTTACTACATGTATAAAATAAATATCAATTTGGCTCTATCTATGAAAAGATAAATCAAATGCAAGATCATGTAAGAAACTTGCAATCCATATTATTTAGGGGAAGTTACTTTAGATGAACATCAACTTAGAAAGTAGTCATTGAAATCAAAAAGTCACCCTTGAAAACATTTAGCGGCATCTTTTTGTCGTCGCCTAGCTGTTGCCTATCGCTAAAAGTTTTCAATGACGACTTTTGGAGTTACTACCAAATCAAAGTTGCTATTGAAAATCATAGAAGTTATCACTATATGTTAACTTTCAATGGCAACTTTAATAAATTATCACTGAAAATGAATATTCAATGATGGCTTAATTGTCATTAAATTCCTTTTCAATGACGATTATAATAAACTTTCACTGAAAGTGAAAATTTAGTGGCAACTAAAATTGACATTGAATTTATTTTTAGTGGTAGCTTAAATAAGGCACCACTAAAAATTATCATTCAACGACCACTAAAATCGGTACTGAATCTATTTTTATTAAAAAGGATTTTAGTTATGACTTATTAAGGTCACCAATAAAAAGGGATTTAGTAACAACCTAAAAATCTTCACTTAATCCATTTAAAAGTGGACATCTAGTTGGGAGTTTAGGTGACCACTGAATCCAATATTTTGGTTTTTTTTATTTATCTTTACATTTGCACTATCTACTATAATTAACATCTTACATTATGATTAAAAAAAATAAGATTCAAAGTAATTAATAAAATGATATATATATATATATATATATATATATATATATATATATATATATATATATATATATATGAACATAATTTCAAATATAATAAATATTTATTGATAAACAAATACTATGTCAGTTAACAGAAAACACATAATAAAATATCGACAAATGTCAAGGTTTCCTACTCGAACATGATGTTTCACTGACATTAAAAGTATTAACATTACTTGCTAAAACATTAGAACAAGCAGTAACATCATATTGAGGTTCTTCATCACTTTCAGCTTTTTTTTGTGTCTTCCTCTTGAGGAGATTTCTTACCAGTGTCTCCTTTGGAAACCTGATCTTGAAGCTCTCTCAGTTTTGCCTTCTTAGAATTCAAAACTTGTAAAATCTAAAGTAGATAAAGGCCAGGTCAGTCCTGATCTTTGGAAAAAGAAAAATTGAAAAAGAAACAATGCAAAATTCATAACACAACCAATATAATGCACAAACTCAATATTAAATGTTTAACAGCATCCTTGTTTCTACCAATCAAGCTTCAATTTGTTTTCACTCTGAGGAGGTTTGGTGAAGATGTTCAACTCAATAAAGACACATTTTCAATTGAGATTTGCTCATACAATATGATACAAGACACATCATCAAAGAATATGATGCGCGTGGATAAGCCAAAAATAGAATATGATGGAAAAAATTTGCTTTCCTACACTGCATGATCAAATATTATTGTCTCATACATAATAAAGCCAACTATAAACGCTTAGTTTACCTTTGTGGTACGTTTGAACATGCAGGATAAAGGGGGGAAGGAAGGGTTTCATTGAAACCTTACTCTTGTTTGAGAGTTTTTTTTTTCAAGAAACGGAGCCAACCCTCCAAAATCCTACAAAGCCTTTCAACCTTCATGCTTTGGAGAAGAAATTTTTAAATTTACTATTATACCTTAGTTATTATCTTATATATCAATGTTCAAAAACTAAGCCACTATAATTAATAATTATAATAACAGGAACATTTGTAACAATATAGATAATAATTTCTTTTTCACTTAATTATCTATTAACCTTTCCTTGTTTATTTTAAACATAGAAACAAAAGGAAAGGACCAACACTACCTTCATCAGGGATGCAGGACTGGGCCATCAAATGCTAGGCAACGAAGTAGGGCAATACCTCAAAAATAAATCAACAAAAATTTAAATAAAACAGCTCCAAATTGAATAGTTCAGAAGTTACCTTTATATAGATTTCATATTCAAATTCCTTTTTATCATTGGCCAATCTTTCACTCTAGGATAAACTCTTCTAAGCAGCTTCTACTTTCAATCTCTCAAATGATTCAATTTTTTTGACAACTTCTTCCTATGCTTACATGTAGCATTCACAACTATGAGGTAAAGAACTAAATAAAAGGGCGAGCATTTCCTATCCAAAGCTATACGAATTCTATAAAATGGTGAATTGCATATACATCCAACAAGATTAGAACTAGTGATCTCTTTCCCTACTGATGTTCTTAAAAGGGGAAGGTGCCAATCCATACTTATTCAAATAGTAAGTACCAACAACACAAAACATAAAATGAAACCTCACACAATAACTCTACTTGCTAAATGCAATAAAAGTGCATTGATAGTAAAAATAAAAAAATTGATGCTGAAAGTAGGGTCACAATTATTCAAAAAAATATACTTTCACCCCCACACTCAAACTTTACATTGTCCTCAATGTAAAATAAAGATGAAAATAAAGAGGGAGAAGTAAAGAGATTTAAGTTAAGTGACCTTCTCTGAAATTACTTGGGGTATGATGAGAGTGTTGCATTACTGGACTCTAATTTTTTTTTCTTCTGATTTTCACCTCTTCTTCTTCATTTTTTTTGCAATGACTATGTTGAGTTGCTTTTCAATAAGCGCCTTTGTTTAATGTCGTTGGCTCAACTTAAAGCTCCTTATCTTTGAGTAGGGCATATTTATTTGAGGTTATCACTAGAGGTGGTTCTCCACTGTATATTTTCTTTAAGTGACTAGGGATGCTCTTTAAGCTTAGGTTATGATACTCTAAATTAGAAGGTACATGTTTCTTATTAAAATTTTATAACAAAATAAGATAATCCTTACCTGTTAGTTGCACTTTTGGTGCTTCCTTTACTACTGTAATTTTCTCTTGAAATTTGAAATTTAGGGTGGATTCCATAGCCTCTTTCTTAGTAGTCTTACTAGTGTCAACTTTTAAGTCATCTTTTTCATTAAGTATAGAATTTTCCTCTTTTTGCATTAATGGTGTTGGGGCAAAACTTTCAATTTCTAAATTCTGAGCCTCTAGCTGGTTGAATGTTGTTGCTAGTTGGCACATTTGATTTGTTAAGGTTTGAATGCTGACCCTTACCTCTTGTTGAAATTGTTGCCTCTCTTGTTGAATTAGCAAAATATCAGTTTTTATTTTAACCAAATCCTCTAATGGCACACCTAAATTAGGATCTTGTGCTGATTATTAGTTCGAGAGTTACAATTACTAATATTGTTGGTAATAGGGGTAGGTTTGAACTTGATATACTTCTGAAGTTTCATAGTCAAGGTATGATTGATATCTCCATCCAGGATTATACATGTTTGAATATGAATCATACCTCACTTGAGGTGGTCTAGGGAAACTACTAACCATATTTACCAGCTTAAATGATTCTTCATAGAAAGTTGAGTACCAAATAGTAGGATGCCCCATAGTGATTTCCATAGCAATTCTCTCTTTGCATATTTTCTATACTTTGACGAATAAGAGAAGTTAAATTTGCAAGTTATTGTTCAAGGGAAGAACTACCTACCTCACTAGCATGTCTTAATGGAGAGCATAACCTAGTGCCAAATTGTTGAAAATTAGCTGCCATATTCACAGTTATGAACAAAAAGAAAATAATTTTTCTTTCACAATAGGTAAATACATAATTCCTCAGCAGCGGTGCCAAAATTTGGTGGGTACTGTCGCAAGTACACCAAATATAATACTTTACCTCCAAACTAATATGTAGTAGTGGGAGTAAGAGTTGATCCCACAAATACTGGCATTACCTTTTGTAAATTAAATAAAAGGGGGTTGAAAGCTGTCAGCAAATTATTAAAGTAAAATAAGAATAATCATAATAATATAAATAGTGATTAATAATAGGAGAGTTGGTTTCGGTCGATATCCACTATTAAAGAATTGTATTGATCATTGACAACATAATCAATCTTAATTTGAGTATCTACCATTGAGATATTATCCCTATTCCTTCTTAGGTTTGGTCAATTTATGACGATCGCTTCAATGAACCTTAATTAACAGTTAACCTTTAGCATATCGGTAAAGTTTAACGTATTAACCACATGAAGAATTAGAGAAATTGGTAGAGTTAAACAAACATAGACACATAAGCTATATTTAGTTTAGTTAATCATTCACCATAGGTTTAATAATTTATACTCCAAAATTATTAATCATATTTTCCTCTGAAATTATATTAATGAAGTTCAAAATATGATTTAGCAGTAAATTGAAACATTGAAATGACTAGTGTGCACCCTAAATATTAATTAAAATAATCATGAGAAAAAATATAGATGAATAATCAATACTCAATTAAAATTGATATAATAAACTTAAATCCACATCTCACAATGTATAAAAAATCCTATAGGTTTCAATCTTCCTCAACTAATAAAAAAGAAATTAGCCACGCAGGGCCATAAGAAAACCTAAAAGAAGAAAAAGAGAAAGAGAATTCTTGAGAATTTGATGATCATTTTATACTTTCTTTTCCCCTTATTTATAGGTTTGCAGAGTCCTAAATGAAGTAGGATTGTTTTTACGTCGTTTCCCAGATTTTTGGGCTTTAATTGGAGTAAAAAGGGTTTAAAATTGTACTTTTTTTTATAGCAAACGGGGAGCATTGCGGCGTATCGTTGCCAAAAATACACAATGCCACGAAGCTCACTTGGGTGCGCCAGCACCTTGATGCTCAATTTTAAGCACCATGGCGCTAACAGTTTTTCAAAATATGAAAAGGTGGTCAACATAAAAGTTGTAGCCCTGTCTCTTAGCTTTTCATATCCGCTAAAATTACCTTCATCGAAGCTCATATGAGGGAGATATACCCTAATTAGCGACGAAAGGTCAAGATTCATATTGCTGCACTGCGATTCTAACTTTCAAGCTCTGTAACATTGAATTATCCCATTTCTCCTTTTTTTCTTTCTTTTCTCCTACAACACAAAACACAAAACACAAAACTAATTTAACTCATAATCATATTGTACTTAAATAAAAAAAATAAGTTTAAAGGTATTACTTATTCATGTGATAAAGATTGGGGAAAATTAACCAATAGGAAAAGAAAAATGTGAAATTTAAATAAAAAAAACCCAAAAATTCTAATTTTTAACAAAACAGAAAATTCAAAAAATGGACCATCAAATCAAAATCATGTACAATCCTTTCCATTTAAACCCACATGCATATAAATTGAAACAATAAATAGATAAAAATAGAAAGTGTGTAAGATATGGCTCAAAACAAAGAGATAGGGAGGAGTTATTACTGATGACCCTCATCGAAGGCAGGAGGAAATTATTAATAGACCAAGAAGATTGATATGCATAACCATATATAATCTGATGCAAAAGATGGCATATGTTGTTATTAAACATCAATAGAAGAACTTACAAACAAAATCGAGTGGTTTTGGCTTTGTTTGGGATGGCGTTGGTCAAGGCATAGGTGATGGGTTCAAGAAGAGCTCAGTGTTTTTAATGGAAATGGTGGTCGTCAGATGCTGTTAAGTTGCTCACAATGGCTAGGTCAACGGTCCGGTGGTCATTGCACCTCATCCAATGGTTGCGTCTCCTTTTTCCTCAAGTGGTCGGTGATCCGATTTAGAATGCTGCATTGAGGGAAATTACATTTCTAATAGTTGAAAAATGATGGGGTTTCTTTCTTTTTTTAAATGGGGAATTAATTTTTTTAAAATAACATAATATTTCTAAAAATAAAAAATGGTTTTTTTTTAAATTCAGGAGTAATTTGGACATTTCATAGATCCTAAAGGTTAGATTTAACGAAGGAATTAACGGTGGGGGACAATTGCCACAAATACAAAAAATAGGGGGGACATTGCTCTAATTGAAAGAAAAGAGGAAAAATTGCAATTGCAACAATACATTAAGGTGGCAAATTGCATTTTCTCATATTTTTAATCTTGTAAAATGTGAATCTCTATATATTGTAGGCAAGATGACAATTGGCATAATGTATCGTTGAATCTATTTTACAAAAATGTCTTAATTATTAGTAATACAATAAAAAGAAAATAAATATAATTCATGTATAAACAAAAGTGAGTTTAAATTAACATATCTTTCGATTAGAACCTCATTCATGTGAAGATTCCAATTGAGTAATAAAAAAAATTAAATTTATCTTTATTTGATATACCAAGAGTGGATCTTCTTACCTTAGCATGCATTTTTACTCTGAATATATTTTAATTTAATTTGAGTACATTAGTTTCTTGCATAATGTTTTTAATGTTCTTCTCACAAAATAAACATCTTGGCAACTAGGTTAGAATTACCTATTTTGAGTCTAAATTAGAGTTTCTTTTCAATTGGCAATCCATGTAGGATTGACCTTACATACCACTAAATCTATATTCCAATAGATTCATGTGTTTGTGAATTTTAATTAAAATAACAACAATTATGCCTCTCTAGGTTAATTAATTTCATAGACCTAAAGGTCCGTTTAAGGTTGCTCTCTATCATTTGGCCCAAATCAAACTCTAATAGCCTATTAGAAGAATTTGGCTAAAAACATTTTAGCCAAATAATCCTAAATGGTGATAAAGCCAACAAGGAGTGAATTCAACCCACTATTTATTGTATCTTATAGTGAAAAAGAAAAGAGTTTTAGTCTAATGGTATCGTCAGTATCACCATTATGCTTGTAAGTATTGCAAATTTGAAAGAAATTAATGGTATAAGTGCTTGGATCATCATTCGACAACCCACCAAATTGCATCGATGCTGAATCATTTGAATAATATTTGGCTCAATCTCAAAATTAGTGGGTAGTTTGATGCTCGAATGAAGGTCTTGCATAAGGGGAACAACATACTCTGATGATGACTTATTCTCAATTTTGTCAACCATTTTGTATAGGTAAGTGTAAGCTTGTAAGTCTCCCTTTTGACGTCAATGAATAATATATTCAATTTTTGAATTAAGAGAGACATATTCCAAATTTCTAGTATGTCTTATACAATGACCAAGATTACTTGAGAACAAAAGAGAACATGAATTAAGATTGAGATTGTCTTGGTACTAATATTAACAAAAATAGATAACAATTTCTCGACAAGGGTTCCTAAAACTTATTGGTTTTATCATGTAAATGTATGTATCATAAATAAGTAATAAAGTGATGAATAAAGTATCATTTCCATAAGGAATTGCACCCAATTCATTAATTACTAAACTAATTACACCTTAATCTAGTCTAAACACACTAATAAAAAATGAATGAAAAATCACAAAATAAACTAACATACATAAATAGTAACTAAAAATTAATCAACCACTAGAAAATAGCATAGGATAACGATTTTCCTTGACACTTTACTTGAACCTCTCCCCTTATTAACCTACTAAATTACTTTAGAGTTTTTAACTGATAGTTTTAATTCATTTATAAGTCTCTTCCAATGATCTTACAAAAGTTTCTTTCAAAACTGACCCTTTATATTATTATGAGGATTAGATTGAAGAAAAACTTATTAAGATTAGACTCTTTTACAGTTATATGTAATATGTGAGTGCATTTATATATAACATATGAACTAATTCATTCAATTCAATTAAAGAAAATTAAACATATGTTATTCAATCCATGGCTCAATAAAAAAATTTCCTTTTTCAAGTTCATCAAGGTTACATAATGAACTTAATTCATGATCTATCAATTACAAGTGTTAAGAACAAGATTGAACAAACAATTCAATTGACATTAAAATAAGCAAGAAAAAGGAAATCAAACTCAAACCATGTGTTGAGATCTATTGAAATCCTATAAAAACTACTTAGTTGAATCTTATTTAAGGAAGACACAACCAAAAGGAATTTTACCATCTTTAAAATTACAAGAGAACTAATAAAGAAAGGAAGAAGAGAAAATTAGTGATTCTTAAGTCTTCAATATTTAATCTCCCGTACACTTGATTGCTCTGTGGTTTTCTTGCTTTGAAAATAGTTAAAGAATTGCCACAAAATTCTCTTACAGTTAAGCCCGAAACTTTTTTTTACATAGGTCTCTTAAAACCCTCAAAACTAGTTAAACTCATATTAGGATTATTGTGCTAGAACACACTAGTACTGCAACGCTAAATTTCTAGCGCTACAACTCCTAAATTGTCTAGATTTTCTAATGCATCCCTGTGTGTCTAGTACCTTAGCATTGGACTTGCTAGAAAGTGTATGCATCGAATAGTTTTCAGCACTACAACCTCATTTTCTCAATGCTACAACTCTATGTTGCCTGGAATTCTTTTATCTTAGTTCGGCCTTTGTCTCTGTGTTTTCTCATGCCTTGGGATTCTCTTTCATCATTTACCTTCAAAATAAATTTCAACAAGAGTTAAAGAACATAAAATAAAATTAAAAACACTCTAAAAAGTAACAATTCACAAGTTAAAGTCAAGGATTTAACCTATTTTAATGCACAAAATAAGATAGAATAACTCTATCACACTCCAAACTTAAGATTTTTCTAATCCTCGAGCAAAAGAAAACAAGACCAAACAATCAGAAACAAGTGAGAGATAAAGAAGGATGAACATATTATTCCTCCTAAATATCTCTAAAGATTATCTAAATATCCTAGCTTAAGATAGAATATAGATATCATTCATATTGTGATTCAATTCATTTGCAAGTATCATTCTCAAATCGATTTCCAATGTGTGTGCATGTGATCTCATTACAAATCATTGCATGAAATCCAAATAAGTTTATGCTTATTTAAAATGCACAATAGTATCTAAAAATTCAATATATTGGATTTTCATTGCTATCTGTACTAGCATAGACTAGCACTTCACTAAAGATCACAAGGGTTTTATTAGGCTGGCTAGGCTTGTAATGAAAGGCCAACATAAAAGTAGGATATAAAATCCAATTTGGTTTAGCTCACCTATAAACACTTACATTTTTCTATGATCTTCAAAGAGCCATTCTTCTACAATTTAAGTCCCACTCCTTTTTAAGGCTCAACCACTTTTTTTGCAATCACACATATACTTTACTTCTTTTTATTTTTTTTCTTTACATTTCTCTTTCTTTTCTTCTTTTCGTTTCTCATTATTGATTACACAACCCATGCACATGTCTTGGTGGTAAAGGTTTATTATGGTTTAATCACAAGAAATAGTTGCTACATTCTTATTACTCCATCAAAATTATGTGTAAGAAAATTAAATAACAAAATTTTAAAATAGTCACCAAAGCACCAAGCTTTTGGTAATTAAAAATATATATCTAACAGTGGTTCATTTATCTGCTACAATATAGTCAAATACGAAAGAATGTTCAACTTACAGTGAACTCAAAATTCTAAATAGTGGATGACTAGGAACATACATAAAAAACTCAGTCTAGGAATCAAGGGCAAACCATGTATGTAATTACACAGTTAAGTGCAACTTTAAATTTGACCTTGTGGACAAAATATGTAAGCTAACCAACATCCTAGTATGAAATCAAACCTTCACATTAAGTCAATTAATGAAAAACTCAACAAGAATATGCCAAAAATTCTTCATAATTAGAAACACTCAAACATCACTTAGAGTAAAATCAAGCCAAAATATTTTAACAAGCACAAAATTACACAGCTAAAGAGTGGAATCCATTGCCACATCCAAAACTATTGCAAAATTAACAAAACCCCAAACAACTACCACATTCGGCATCCAAGAACCATTTGAAGAGTGAAATCCATTACCTTTAACGAGGAGCTACAACCAACTTTTCTCGAAATTGTGAAAAAGAATAACAAACCTCTCTCAGCCCCCTTGTGTTTCATTCTCTTCTTCCTCTCCGTCACTGTAACAGTCTTAAAATTAAAGAAAATTTTGAATAAAAGAGAGGATTTGAAAATGGAGATAAGAACTGTTGAAAATATATTTATCTATTACATGGGTTGAAGAATTATAAAGAGAATATGAGAATTTATGTTTTGGGGCTAAAATGCAATTTCTTAACAGTTTAGGGGTCAAAATATAAATAAGAAAATTTTGCAAGGACCTCCTTTAAAAATTTAATTTTTGCAGAAAGGTCTCCCGGGATATTTTAGAGTCTCAGCCACACAAGGAGCTGAAAATTTTTTATTTTTCTTTCTCTCACAAATTTTTCTCTCTTGAAACCCCAAAACTTCTTTCTAGAATTCTAGTGCTTATAGAGCTTGGATTTCAACACCACCACCGCCAACGACTTAGAACGAAGAGTTCTACAAATCCATCTGATTGGTTTCAGGAAAATTGGCTAGAGATTGGCCAAAAAATAGAGGGAAAAATCACCTAAAGAGGTAATTTCTAAAACTCCTATCTGTGGTCTTAAACCCAAAAACTAACACCATAGATGGATCCAAAAGGTACCGAAACTTTAAAATATCAAATTTTAGGTCTATCCTCCCTTGCACGTGCCCCCATGCGCCGCTTCTTCCTCAGCGAGTGACGCCCACGTGCAGCCCCTGCAGTGGCGTGTGCAGCGCATGTCCCAGCAGCCCTGTTGCTTAGATCGAGCTCCCAAAGGCCAAATTTTGCAAATTCAGAGTCATTTTCAAGGTTTTTAGACCCTCCGAACTCATTATTGGGGTCTATTTGGTTAGATTTGGACCAGAAACATGGATTTTAGGGTTATCCAACTTGGAACCCTAACTTTGTGAGTAGATAGTTATTTCTATGACTTGTCCTATACTCTTCTTGAATTTTAATTGTGTTATTGATTATGTTTATAAGTTATTTATACTTTTATATGTTTCTAAAATAGATTTAAATTATCTGAATTGTTTACAATCTGGAATATAGTTCAAGAAGAATATGATTTTGAAAATAGATTTTTGAACTCATTGTATATCTGATACTAAATGTATTTCTCATCATATGATAAAGTGAATATTTATGCACGTATCATTGATTTATAAAGCTATATGATTGCCTTGAAAAAGGACATGTATATGTGATAAACCCTGATTGAGAAATTTATGATAGATGAGCTGTATTAAGACTACAATTTTGTATTATACTGAAAGCTCTTATTTGAATGATATGAAATATGTGCATATGATAATTTTTATGGAGGAATTCTATTAAAAATATTGTTTACTAACAGTAGGTGATGTTAGCCCTGGTGTACCTTGATACCTCAGCTAGCAAGGGTGGTGCTAGTCTCGTGTGAGGGTCAACACATGGGATTTGATACGTGATGGAGAGCGGGATGCCTTCTATCTGGGCAAGATGCCAGATATACGATATGTGATTTACCTTTCCTTGCTTTGTGCTTGGGAAAATTGCCCATATTAGAGTCCCTTTGTATGTCCTCTTGAATGGTGGTAGGGCAAACCTTGACTAAGATGCTAAGTATAGGCAAATCCTACACCACCAAAGTACGGAAGGACTTAAACTCTGATATAGTGGTTCTGATATGGGATCCTCCTAATGGTTTCATAAGAAATATTTTGATGCATATCAATGTTTGATTAACGATTATATTGTATCATATATGGTTTCATATATCTGAATATGATTTGAATTGAGAATATTTGAAATTGGGGTCTTCTATGGATGTACATCTAAACTGTAATTTTTAATGTGATAAATTTTAACATATGTGTACATCCACATGTTGACCTAAGAGGTCATAGGAAGTATTATCTACTCATTGAGTTGTCAAACTCACTACACGATACTTATAATTTTTTTTTCATATAAAGATACAGAGTTTTGCCCTACAGCTAGGTGTTATATTCTCTGGGTGAGCATATGTTGTTTCCAAGGCTCACAATGTTTAAAATATTATGTCATTGTAATCTAGAGTATACTTTGAACGCCACAGGCAGGATCCTTGCTTCTGCTATAATACTGATAAATGTAAACTTGGCATGTATAATTGGCTATACTGAAAACTTGTAAACGTATATTATTTTTCTGATATGTGATATTTTGAAGCCATATGCAAATAAATTAGGGTAAAGTTATTTGTTATTTGTGTTAAATCGCATTTCATTAAATTGAAGCGTGACAAGTTGGTATCAGAGCATTAGGTTTCCCTATGGCTATCGTAGTAAGATCTTTAATATGGATATGAGCTGAACATATTTATACTTCAGATGTTGCTGAAGGATTCTATGAGATATTAACTTCCTTTCTATTCCAAGTTTGCTAAAGATCCTAGTATAAGGTTTTATTGAATATTATGGTATCTTAAAAAGGTGTTTTGTTCTGTATAGTCTATGATACCACCAAGAACTAAAGCGGTTACAAGAGAAGCTGTAGATTGTGCACCCTCTATAGAAGAGTCTATACAATCTACAATTCCAGTACAAAGAGGTCGTGGTAGAGGCTGACCTAGAGGAAGAGGCAGAGGCAGAGAGCGTGCATGGGGTATAAGAACTTCGGGACAGGATGAATAGTCCCATGTATCTGATAGAGTTCCTAAGGAGAGAGTAGAACCCCCTCAGGAGCCACATGATAGAACAACTGATATGATTGCTGGCATACATAGGAGTTTAGAGACATTGGCTGGATTTATAGCAGAAAAGGGCAGAAGGGATGGCCAGCTACCAGAAAATGCTCCTGAAACGCAAAAATTAGGAAGGACAGCTGAGTAAAATGATAAGTTTACAGGGATTGAGATGACATTACTGCAATTCCTTAAGTTGAAACCCTCGACTTTTTTGGGGTCAGATATTCAGGAAGACCCATAGATATTCATTGATGCTGTGGAACGAATTCTCAAAGTTTTGGGGTGTTCTACTAGAAGATCTATTGAACTAGTGTCCTTTCAACTATCAGATGTGGCTTAAGTTTGGTTTGAGACACTAGTACAAGGAAGAGCAGTTACTTTACCACCAATGGAGTATGAAGAATTTAAAGAAGTATTTATGAACCATTTTCTACCAATAAGTAAAAGAGACAAGAGGGACAGAGAATTTGAAGAATTAAGACAAATACCGAACATGACAGTTTCTGAATATGACATCCATTTTACTCAGTTTTCTAGATTTACACCATATCTAGTTCCTACTGAAAAAGATAGAATTAAGAGATTTGTTTCGGGATTGATACATCCATTGTTTAAATCGGTGGGTCCTCAGATGAATTATTTTCCAACTTATTCAGCAGCTGTAGATTGTGCTAGAATGATGAAAATATGAGACTAAGCAGACATAGAAGGTCTAAGAAGAAGAAAAATATATTGAAATAGTAATGTCCAGATTAGTTATAATTCTAAAGTTAGAGGACAAAGATTTCAAAATCCACAGCGTTTAACTCAAATAGGATCTGGTCGCTCTAACCAGATATCAGTTAATATCAATAAGCAAAGAATGAATCAAAAAGATATGAGACCTATTAGCCAACATGATTCAAGATCAATTCCATTATGTCCCATTTGCAGCAAGCCTCATACTGAATAGTGTCACAGAGAAACTGGTGTATGTTTTAAGTGTGGACAAGTAGGTCATTTAATGAGAAATTATTCACAATTACAAAATTTTAGTCAATCATCAGTACAACCAGCTTCACCCCCTGCATCTGTACCAGCACGACCAAATAGAGCAGTTTCAGTTCAAACAAGTAATGGTGGTACTAGTAGAGGATCAGGAAGTCGAGGCTGAGAACAAGCTCGAGTTTTTGCCTTGACACCACGGGATGCTCAGGTCTCAAATGCAGTTATGATAGGTACATTATCAATATGTTCCCATAGAGCATATGTACTATTCGATCATGGTTCTACTCATTCTTATATATCACCCTCATTTGCTAAGAAATTGGATAGAGATCCTACTAGTTTACATTGTTCTTTCATGGTTGCTACTCCAAAGGGAGAATTTTTACTAGTAAATGATGTGTATAAATCATGTGAGATTTTGATAGAAGATAAGGAGACTTTTGTAGATTTGATAATTCTAGATATGGTAGACTTTGATATGATATTGGGAATAAATTGGTTGTTATCATGCCATGCCATTCTAAACTGTTACCTTAAGGTGATTAAGTTTAACATTCCTGGAGAATCTTCCTTCTTGATACAAGGAGATCGTAATGAAGTGCCTAATAACTTAATCTCTGCCCTAACAGCTTATAAGTTATTACAAAAATGATATTAAAGGTATTTAACAATAGTCAAAGATGTTGATATGAAGTACACCAATGTAGAGCAGGTTCCAGTGGTTAGGGAATTTCTTGATGTGTTTCCTGATGAGTTGTTAAGGTTACCCCTAGAATGAGAAATTGAGTTCGATATTTACTTACTTCCTGTAACTCAACTAATGTCTATACCCTTGTATAGAATGGCACAGAATGAGCTCAAAGAATTGAAAAGCTAGTTATAAGACTTGTTAGACAAGGGATTTATACGCTCTAGTACTTCTCTTTGGTGTGCTCCGGTCCTATTTGTGAAAAAGAAAGATGGATCGCTTTGGCTGTATATTGATTACAAATAGTTGAATATGGTAACAGTATATAATAAGTATCCATTACCTCGTATAGATGATCTATTTGACCAGTTACAAGGTGCCCAATGTTTTTTAAAAATCAATTTGAGATATGGGTATCATCAATTGAGGATAAAGAAGGAGGATATTCCAAAAAATGCTTTTAGAACTCGGTATGGGCACTATAAGTTCTTAGTAATGCCATTTGGTTTAACAAATGCCCCAACTGCATTCATAGATTTGATGAATAGAGTATTTAAACATTTCCTAGATCAATTTGCTATTGTATTCATAGATGATATTCTAGTATATTCAAAGAGTTAAGAGGAAAATGAGGTCATTTAAGGATAGTTTTGCAAACCCTAAGAGAACACCAGCTGTATGCCAAGTTTTCAAAATATAAATTTTGGCTCAGTAGTGTTACTTTCCTAGGGCATGTGGTTACCAAGGATGATATTCAAGTTGATCCAAAAAAGTTAGAAGCAGTGCAACAATGGCCACACCCTACGACAATTATCGAGATTCGTAGTTTTCTTAGTTTAGCAGGCTATTACCACAGATTCGTTAAAGTTTTTAAAAAATAGCTGCTCCTTTGATGAGGTTGACAAAGAAGGGAATAAAGTTTGACTAGTCAGATGAATGTGAAAGAAGTTTCCAAAAATTCAAGGAATGCTTGATTACGATGCCATTACCGTCTATTCCTTCAGGTACCGAAGGATACACAGTATATTGTGATGTATCGAAAATTAGATTAGGGTGTGTGTTGATGCAACATAGTCGAGTTATTGCATATGCATCTAGACAGCTTAAACTACATGAGGAAAATTATCCAACTCATTATTTGAAAATGGCAGTAGTAGTTTTTACTCTCAAAATTTGGAGGCATTATCTGTATGGTGAGACATGCAAAATTTATATAGATCATAAAAGTATCAAATATATTTTTCAAAAAAAAGATATTAACTTGAGACAAAGACGATGGATGGAATTACTTAAATATTATGACTGTACAATATTATATCATCTAGGTAAGGCTAATGTAGTGGCTGATGCATTAAGTATGAAGTCTATGAGTAGTTTGGCTCATATCACAGTGGTAAGGATGCCGTTGGTTAAAGAAATGCATAAGTTAGAAATTCATGGGGTAGTAATGGAAGTAAAGGAGCATGGAATACTATTGGCCCATATACAGTTTCAATCATTTTTGATTGAGCAGGTGAAAAATGTACAGAAAGAGGATGCCTATATATGCAAGAAAATTAAAGAGGTGAAAAATGACGGTAAAGTTGAATTTACTGTAGACCCTGAAGGAATTTTGAGATTGGGTAAGCGGTTGTGTGTACCTAATAAAGAAGAACTTAAGAAAGAAATTTTAGAGGAAGCCCATTGATCTATATATACCATTCATCTTGGAATAACTAAAATGTATAAGGATCTAAAAGAAATTTATTGGTAGGAAGGTATGAAGAAAGAAATAGTTGATTTTGTTTCTTGATGCTTAACTTGCCAGCACGTAAAAGTAGAACATAAAAAACCTGTAGAACTATATCAGCAGATAGAGATACCTGAATGAAAATGGGAAAGAATAACTATGGATTTTGTTACAGGGCTACCGCGGACACCAAAAGGGTTTGATTCAATATGGGTGATCATTGATAGGTTGACTAAATCAGCATATTTTCTACTAGTGAAAACCACATACTACATAGCTCAATATGTAAATTTATATTTGAATAAAATAGTGAGGTTTCATGGTGTGCCAATATTGATTATTTCTAATCGAGAATCACAGTTCACAGCTCATTTTTGGAGAGCCTTTCAAGGAGATTTGGGCACGAAGTTAATCTTAATACTGTATTCCATCCTTAAACAGATGGACAGGCTGAACGAACCATCTAAATATTGGAAGACATGTTACGGCCATGTGTGCTAGACTTTCAAGGTAGTTGGGAAAGACTTTTGCCCCTAGCTGAATTTGCTTATAACAATAGCTACCAAGCCAGTATACAAATGGCCCATTTTGAGGCATTATATGGCAGACGTTACCGTTCTCAAATCGGATGGTTTGAGATGGGCGAAGTTAAGATTTTAGGACCTGATATGGTACAAGATGCATTGGTCAAGGTAAAATTAATTAAGGAAAGGTTATTAGCAACCCAGAGTAAACAGAAAGCCTATGTTAATAATATACGTCAACCATTGAAATTTGCCATAGGTGAACATGTCTTTTTGAAAATATTTCCTATGAAAGGAATAGTAAGATTTTGGAAGAAAGGGAAGTTAAGTCCACAGTACATAGGACCATTTGAAATTCTTGATAGGATCGGCCCAATAGCTTATTGTTTGGCTTTACCCTCTGAATTGTGTAATGTCCATCCATTTTTTCATGTGTCTATGCTATGGAAGTATTTACCGGATTCTACCCATGTTATATAGTGTCCACAAATTCAGTTACATGAGGATTTAACTTATGAGGAACAACCAGTAGCGATAGTGGATAGACCAGTAAAAATATTACGCTCAAAAGAAATGCCTACAGTGAAAGTGATCTGAAAAAATCACTCTTCTGAGGAGGCTACTTGGAAAATAGAGGATGACATACGCGTCAGATACTCGCATTTGTTTGAACAATGAGGTTGTGTTTATTTGCAATTATGGTAATGACATTCGGGGACCGAATTTCATTACCATAATTGCAAATAAACATAATTTCTTAAAGGGGGAAGAATATAATAGTCTTAAAATTAAAGTAAATCCTAAATTAAAGAAACTTTTAAATAAAAGAGAGGATTTTAAAAATGGAGATAAGAACCGTTGAAAATATATTTATTTATTACATGGGTTGAAGAATTATAAAGAGAATATGAGAATTTACGTTTTGGGGTCAAAATGCAATTTTTTAAAAGTTTAGGGGTCAAAATATAAATAAGGAAATTTTACAAGGACCTCCTTCAAAAATTTAATTTTTGCAGAAAGGTCCCCCGAGATATTTTAGAGCCTCAGCCACACAAGGAGCTGGAAATTTCAGATTTTTCTCTCTCTTACAAATTTTTCTCTCTCGAAATCCCAAAATTTCTCTAAAATTCTAGCACTTCTGGCGCTTGGATTTCGACACCACCACTGCCAATGGACTTAGAACGAAGAGTTCTACAAATCCATCCGATTGGTTTTAGGAAAATTGGTGGGAGATTAGCCGAAAAATAGAGGAAAAAATCACCTAAAGATGTAATTTTCAAAACTCCTATCTGTGGTTCTTAAACTCAAAAACTAACACCATAGATGGATCTAGAAGGTATCGAAAACTTAGGATCACAAATTTTAGTTCTATCCTCCCTTTCACACACCTCCACGTGCCATTTCTTCCTCGACTAGTGACACCCACGTGCAGCCCTTGCAGTAGTGCGTGTCCCAGCAGCCCTGTTGCGCTGACCGAGCTCTCGGAGGTCAAATTTCGTGAATCCGAAGTCATTTTCAAGGTTTTTGGACCCTCCGGACTCATTTGTGGGGTCCATTTGGCTAGATTTGGATTAAAAATGTGGATTTTAGGGTTGTCTAACTTCGAACCCTAACTTTGTGAATGGATAATTTTTTCTATGACTTGCCCTATACTCTTCTTAAACTTTAATTGCGTAATTAATTATGTTTATAAGTTATTTATACTTCTATATGTTTCTGAAATGAATTTAAATTATCTAAATTGTTTACAATCTGTAATATAGTTCAAGAAGAATATGATTTTGAAAATAAATTTTTGAACTCATTGTATATCTGATACTAAATGTATTTCTCATCATATGGTAAAGTAAATATTTATGCACGTGACATTGATTTATAAAACTATATGATTGCCTTAGAAATGACATGTATATGTGATAAACCCTAATTGAGAAATTTATGACAGATGAGCTGCATTGAGACTGAAATTTTGTATTATACTGAAAGCTCTTATTTGAATGATATGGAATATGTGTATATGATAATTTTTGTGGAGAAATCCTATTAGAAGCATTGTTTGCTAACAGTAGGTGATGTTAGCCCTGATGCACATTAATACTTTAGCTAGTAGGGGTGGTGCTAGTCTCGTGTGAGGGCCAACACACGGGATTTGATATGTGATGGAGAGCGGGATGTCTCCTATTTAGGCGAGATGCTAGATATATTATATGTGATTTGCCTTCCTTTGTTTTGTGTTTGGAGAAATTGTCCATATTAAAGTCCCTTCGCGTGTCCTTTTAAATGGTGGTAGGAAAAACCTTGGCTAAGATGCTAAGTATAGGTAAATCCTACACCACCAAAGTACGAAAGGACTTGAACTTTGATATGGTGGTTCTGATATGGGATCCTCCTAATATTTTCATGAGAAATGTTTTGATGCATATCAATGTTTAATTAACGATCATACTGTATCATATATGGTTTCAGATATTTGAATGTGATTTGAACTGAGAATATTTGAAATGCGGGTCTCATATGAATATACTTCTAAACTGTAATTTTCAATGTAATAAATTTTAACATATGAGTACATCCATATATTGACTTAAGAGGTCGTAAGAGGTATTATCTGCTCACTGAGTTGTCAAACTCACTACACGATGCTTATAATTTTTTTTCCAGATAAAGATACAGAGTTTGGCCCTATAGCTACATGATCAGCTAGGTGTCATATTCTCTGGGTGAGCCTACGTTGCTTCCAAGACTCACAATGTTTAAAATATTATGTCATTGTAATCTAGAGTATGCTCTGAATGCCACAGGTAGGATCTCTACTTCTGCTGTAATATTGATAAATATAGACTTTGCATGTATAATTGGCTATACTAGAAATTTGTAAACGTATATTATTTTCCTGATATGTGAGATTTTGAAGTCTTATGCAAATAAATAAGGATAAAGTTATCTGTTATTTGTGTTAAATCATGTTTTATTAAATTGGGGCGTGATAGTCACCTCTTTGGGCGAATTCACTCTACCCTAGATTTGTTTCTCTCTCTAGCTATCTTTTTGCAATGCTTCTCTTTTCCTTCGTTGTGATTTTGCTATTTTGCTACATCTCATTTGCTTGTGTGACATGTTAGGTGCTTCACTATTAGATATTTTCATTAGTGGCCCATGTGTTTTTTATATGTATTTTATTATATTTATTTATTTAAATATAATCATAACTTAATGATAATTATGAATCAATGATAATTATTACTTAATGATAATTATGATTGAACAACAACTAAGTATGTTTCCACTAGGTAGGGTCGACTATATGGATCAAATGACGTCACAGTTACTTATTATAAATGAGGATAATGGAGAAATTATTAATTACTAAATCTTTTTTAATGATTTCACTTATTATTTTTTCCTCTCTCTAGCTCCAACTATCGGGCTATTCTCCATTTGATCTACTCTTCGCAGTACAGCTTCTACAGGTCTTCTCCACATATGGTTAAACCACCTTAAGCGAGATTCCACAATCTTCTATACAGTAGGTGCTACCCCAATTTTCTCTCTAATGCACTCATTTTTATTCATATCTCTTTTAATGTGTCTACACATCCACCACAACATTTTCATCTTTGCGACATTGAGTTTATCTTCATGTTTTCTTTTAATCGCAAATCATTTAGTACCATACAAAATTGTTGGTCTTATAGTTGTGCGGTAGAATTTTTTTTAACTTTGAATAGAAATTTTCTATCACAAATGACACTCAAAGCCTTTCCCCATTTCATCCATCCTGCTTGAATCCTATGGTTTACGTCCTTCTTTACTTCTCTGTCATTTTGTATAATGCACCTAATATATTTAAAGCTTATGACTTGTTTTATAATATAATCTCCAAGTTTTGATTCTAAATTTGTATTTATTTGTCTTTTACTAAAATTACATTCCATATATTCTATTTTATTTCTACTTATATGAAAGTCCTATGTTTCCAAAACTTGTCTCCATGACTCTAACTTCATATTTATTTCCTCTTTCGATTCACCAACTAGTACTATATCATCTACAAAAATCATACACCAAGGCCCTAATTTTTGGATATGTTCAGTAACTACATCCAAAATCAAGTTAAAAAGATATGGATTCAAAGATAAACCTTAATGTAATCCTATAGTTGTGAAAAAATCCTTTGTGTCCCCATTCTGTGTTCTCATGAAAATCGCGATCTTATTATACATATCTTTTGTTGCTCGAATATAAGCAATGCATACTATTTTCTTTTCTAAAATCATCCATAAAACCTCTCTTAACACTCTATCATGCACATTTTCCAAATAATTGAAAACTATATGTAAATCTTTTTTATTTCTTTGATTTCTCTCCATCAATCTCTGCAGTAAGTAAATTGCTTCCATGGTTGACCTTCATAACATGAAACAAAATTGATTCTTTGTGGCTTAAATCTCTTTTCTTTATCTCTTCTCAATGACCTTCTCCTATAACTTCATAGTATGACTCATGAGCTTAATCGCCTATAGGTGGTACAGTTCTGTATGTCCCTTTTATTTTTGTAGATAAGGATTAATGTACTCCTCCTCCATTCATCCAACATTTTCTTAGATCTCATTATCTCATTAGACAATTTAGTGAGCCAATTTATGATTTTCCTACTTAAGTCTTTCCACACCTCAATAGGTATATTATCAGGTCTTACTGCTTTGTTGTTATCCATTTTTTTTTAGTTTTCTCTACTTTAAACTCCTGAATTCTATGATAAAAAGTATAATTTCAGTCCCCTTCTACAATAATTAATCTATCAAAATAACATAAAAACTCATGTCCTTCATTAAAAAGCCCTTGAAAGTAACTCTTCCATCGTGCTTGAATATCGTACTCCCTTACCAACATATTACCTTCTTCATCTTTAATACATTTCACTTAGTCTAGATCTTTTGTCTTTTTTTTCTACCTTTTGTAAGCCTAAATTTTTTTCTTTCACCATCTTTAGTTATAAAAGATTGATATAGCCATTCAAAAGCTCTAAATCTCGATTCAATCACAATCTTCTTAACAACTTTATATTTTTTCCAATTTTTATTATCTTTACATAAGTGTTGCATTTTATAACACTTCCTTTTAACCTTAATCATATCTCACGTATTTGCATCTCACCACCAAGATTCTTAACCTTTTGGTTTAACACATACTGATTCTCCAAGTGTCTCTTTTGCTATTTTTCTAATCCTTTTAGCCACCTCGGCCCACATATCATTAGCACTTCATTTTACTTCCCAAAACCCCTCTTCCCCCACTTTTCGTTGAAAGCATTTTTGTTGTTCATCCTTCAAAAGCCACCATCTAATTCTCAAAACTTTTTTCTAACTCTTTCTTTCTACTCTTCTCTTAACTCTTATGTCCATAACTAAAAATCTATTTTGGGTTGCCAAACTCTCTCTAGGTATGACTTTGCAATCTGTGAAATACTTTCTATCTTATTTCCTTACGAAGAAGAAATATATTTAAGAGCTTGCTCCTCCACTCTTGTACGTTATAAGGTGTTCTACCCATTATGTGATAATTTTTTTTCATCAAGAAACGTGTGTTAAACCTAAATGGGTGAAGAGAAAGAAACAAAGTTTGTTTGAGATATCTCATCTACAATAGATTTTTTTAAGAAAATCATCATGAATTAAGGCATGTCTCCATTCAATTACTGTTTTGTGAGAATCATAAAGTTATAAGATCATAGGGCATAATGAGTTATTCAAAATTAGGGTTTTGATTTGTATAAATTATTGAACAACTTCCATGTGGTATCAAAGCCTTTGGTTTTGGAACTTATGATTTTCCATTTCTCCATTTGAAATATGAATGATCACAAAATTGTATTTTCCACGTAAATCGATTTCTTCGGCAATTTATGTTTCTTTCCATGAAAGGTTTACAAGCATGCTTTCTTAAAATTTTGGAAGTGTTAACAGCATTTTTTTGAATCATTATTGTCACGCGAGATAGAAAATGTTTTGAAGAGCACATCCTTTGATTCTATGATACGTGAATTGATTATACTCAATTGAGGAATTAGCTTTTTAAGATCTTGAATTATGTTGTTTTGTTACGTCACCTGATTTAATGGTTTTTCACTTGATTTGATATTTTTTATTTACAATAATACTTTATACAATTTCACGCTTTGACTAATGCAATTATATATGATTTGTTGCAATTTTTTTTTGAAATTATAACAAGAAATTTTGTTTCCACAAAAAAAAAAAATTACCGCCTCAACAAAATCAAACAGGATGTATGATAAAATTACAGACACTGAAGTTCTTGACTCTATATTTTGGAATTGTATTATATATGATTATTATTTGAAAGTATGTTTGCAATTTTGGAATTATATTGTGTAGGATTTGTTAATCACTAAAGTGGTCAAATCATTAAGAAAATTAGTTCCAAGTTATAGAATGGTTTTATTTTTCAATTACCCATAAATTTTGATGCTTATAAATGACATAATGATGGTTTGTTCATGTGTGTATTGAAGTTTATTGGCTATGAAATATTTAAGGATAACCCAAACGTTGATTAGTTAATTTTATAGTCAAGAACATGAATGTGGATAATTAATATACTTTATTTGATTTGTTTAGTATGTCCAAAGATAATAAACACATCAAGTTAGAGTATATATAATTACCAGTTATGTGAGATTAAATTAAGCATCGATTATGTTTATTTTTGTGCATTGTTGGATCCCCCAAAGGTGGAAGTTAATAAACATTTATTGTTTATATCGGTGATAATATCTGAATATGAATTATGCATTTAAATTATGACTCAAAGCATTAATGTATGAGCATTTTATCTGTTTGCATTATCATTTCTTGTTTCTCATAATTTGCAAGCTTAGTCTATATTAAAGTACAATGTGCTTAATTTCTCTGAGTGGCGTGAATATGTTCAATTTCATTTAGGTATTTTAGATCTTGATTTAACACTCCTAACTGATAAGCCTACTACTCTTACTAATTCAAGTGACATAGAATAAAGGACTTTCCATAAGGCTTGGAAAAAATCTAATAGAATAAGCCTAATATTTACGTGAATAATAGCAGCAAACAATATTAAGTCCACAATTCTCAAAATTAAAAGTGCAAAGGAATACATAAAGCTTGTGGAAGAGCACTCCTACTTTGATATTGCTGATAAGTCATCGGCTGGATCACTAATGAGTACATTGGCCACCATGAAGTTTGATGGTTCATGTACTATGCATGAGCATGTCCCTGAGATGACAAGTATAATAGCCAAACTAAATTGCATGGGAATAAAGGTGAATGAAAACTTCCTTATGCAGTTCATTTTAAACTCCTTGCCTTATGAGTATGCCACGTTTCGAATGGGTTTCAACACCATTAAGGATAAATAAAATGTGCATGAGTTGCATAACACTCTCATTCAAGAAGAAGGCAAGCTAAAGAAACTATGAATTCATTCAATTAATCTTATGAGTCAACAAGGAGTTAAAAAGAAACTCGTAAAGAAGAATGAAAAGGGCAAACAAGGATTACATAAATCTAATGATTGATCAGCCCTAATCCACAAGAAGGAACATAATAATGATAAGTGTCATTTTTTTAAGAAATATAGACACTATTAGAAAGATTTCCCTAAATTCAAGGCATGGTTTGAAAAGAAAGGTAGGCCCAGTGCTTAAGCATGTTTTGAGTAAAATCTACCAGAAGTTCCTTATAATATTTGGTGGATTGATTCTAGTTGTACCACTTATGTTTCTAATATGATGCAGGGATTCCTTACAACCCAAACCAAAAATCCAAATAAAAAGTTTATCTTCATGGGGAATCGAATCAAAGCTCCAATTAAAGCCATTAAGAACTATCATTTGATTTTAGATACTGGACATCATTTAGATATTTTCAGAATTTTTATATTTCCTTTAATTCTAGAAATTTAGTCTCTTTGTCTAAATTTGATATAGCTGGATACTCTTTAAAATTTGGGAATTGATGTTTTAGTTTATTCAAACATAATCATTTCATTGATTCTGGCATTTTATCTGATGGTTTGTACAAATTAAAGCTTAATAACCTTTTTGCTAAGACTCTTCTAACCTTGCATCATAATGTTGGTATTAAACGTGGGTTAATTAATGAAAGTTTAGCTTACTTGTGGCATAAACTTTTGATTCATTTATCCAAAGAAAGAATAATGAGATTGGTAAAGAATGAAATCCTTTCAGATTTAGATTTTACTAGTCTTGGCATATACGTAGATTGTATTAAAGGAAAACATACAAAACACACAATTAAGAAAATAGCCACAAAAAGCACACAACTCTTTAAACTTATACACACCGATATATGTGGGCCTTTTGATGTTTCATCTTTTAGTGGAGAAAAGTATTTTATCACCTTTATTGATGACTTTTCATTTTATAGCTATGTCTATTTGTTACATAAGAAATCTTAGTCCACGAATGCCTTAGAGATATTTGTCATTGAGGTAGAAAGACAATTAGACAAAAAGGTGAAAGTTGTTAGGTATGATAGAGGTGATGAATATTATGAAAAATATGATAAAATTAGACAATTTCCTAGTCCATTTGCTAAATTTCTTAAAAATCATGGCATATGTGCCCAATACACAATGCTAGGAACACCACAAAAAATGGTGTTGTAGAAAGGTGTAATCATACTGTAATGGGTATGGTTAGGAGTATATTGAGTTTTTTTTTCTTTACCCTTATCATTGTGGATGCATACTTTTAAAACTGACATGTACTTATTAAATAGGGTTCCTAGTAAGGCAATTTCAAATACTCCTTTTGAACTGTGGATAGGAAGAAAACTCAGTTTAAGGCACCTACATGTTTGGAGTTGCTCGATAAAAGTAAGAATTTATAATCCACATGAAATGAAACTAGATTCAAGAACAATAAGTGGTTTCTTCATTGGTTATCCAAAAAAATCGAAAGAGTATAGATTTTATTGTTCTAACCATAGTATGACAATTGTTGAAACTGGAAATGCTTTGTCCATTGAAAATGGTAAAGTTAGTGGAAGCGTAGAACCTAAAAGGTGGAAATTCAAGAAGTTAAGGTGCAAATTTATTTATTTAAAACTTCTTGGGATATTGTTGTTTCCACAGTTGTAGAATAGTTTGACAACTTATAAGAACAACAAATGATTAATTCCCCATAATGAAATTGTCACTAATGAACCTGTAACAGATGAACCACATGAAATAGCAACATTGAGAAGATATCAAAGGAAAAAGTGATATACTACTTTTAATGATTATGTGGTTTATCTACAAGAGTTAGAATTTGACTTAGAAGTTGATGATAATCCAGTTTCATTTTCACAATCCATAAGAAATTCCAATAATAATAAATGGTTAGACACTATTAAAGAAGAGTTAAAATCAATGGATCATAATGAAGTCTGAGATCTTGTTGAATTGCCTGAAGGTTGTAAAAGAGTCAGGCATAAATGGGTCTTTAAGACTAAACGAGACTCAAATGGCAATGTTAAAAGATTTAAGGCTAGGCTTGTTACCAAAGGTTTTACTCAGAAAAATGGCGTTGGCTATAAAGAGACATTTTCTCATGTCTCCAAAAAGGACTCATTTAGAATTATTATAGCAATGATAGCTCATTATGACTTAGAGTTACATCAAATAGATGTGAAAACTATTTTTTTGAATGGGAATTTAAAGGAAGAAATTTATATTGATTAACTTGAGGGCTTTCCAGTAAAAATGGATCACATGGTGTGTAAACTTAAGAAGATAATATACAAACTTAAACAAGCTTCCCAGCAATGGTATCTTAAGTTCAGTAATATAGTCACTTCCTTTGGATTTAAAGAAAACAATGTTGATCGGTGCATATATCTGAAGGTTAGTGAAAGCAAGTTTATATTTCTGATTCTGTATATTGATGACATCTTGTTAGCTACAAATGATATTGGCTTATTACGTGAGACTATGAAATTTGAAATGAAAGATATAGGTGAGCCATTGTAATAACTGTGAAATTTAACAAAAATTTCAATTAAAGAAAATTTGGAATAAAAAGAGAGAATTTTGAAAATAGAGATAAGAACTGTGAAAATAAATTTATTTATTACATGGATTAAAGAATTACAAAAGAAATATGAGAATTTACGTTTTGAGGCATAATTTTTATTTTTAAATGATAGTATTTTGCTATAAACAAATATATTTTTATTTGTTTAAAAATGATTATGTCTTGCTAAAAGTAAGTAGAATTTTAATTAAAATAATTATTTTTTTGTTTAAAATAATTATATTGGCCTCTAATGAATTTTTGTTGTATTTTTAGAAATATTTTTTCTTTTAATATGCATTAAGATATTTATTCTGAGATTTTTTTATTACGATTTTTATCCAGAAAAATCATGATTTAAGAGTTTAACTAAAGGTTTATGAGAATGTACATTTTTAGAAATTTTTGGGATATTTTAGGATGAAAAACGGAATTTTTATGAATATATATAAAATAAAATCCTATTATTCAATTATTAAATAATAATAATTATTAAAAAAAATAAACAATAAAAAGAGACAAGGGGGAAGGGAGAGACGTTTTGTTTGCAAATTTCTAAAAATTGAGAAAGAAAGAATAGTGAGTGAATAGTAACTTTCAATTTTTTCTCTATATCTGGAGTGCCTATTGTCTTCCGATATCAAAACTAAGGGTGCTACTGGATTTAGGACGAAGAATACTATGGTTTTGACCGATAAATTTTTCAAATCAACCGTTGAATCGCCGTAGATCTAAAGTAGAAAATATCAGAAAAATGTAAATTCTGAAACTCTTACTTAGAGACCTCCAATTAAAAATCTGATACCGTAGATGGATTCGGAAGTTAGATAAACCTTAGAATATGTATATTTTCGGCCATCTGACAGCTTTTTGTTTATCGTGAATAATATTTTTCGGCGGCGAATAGTGACCAAGTTTTCCCGAAGTTATTTTTTTTATTTTTAGACCCTCCGGATACGTTTTTGAGGTCTATTTGATTAAATTGAGATTGAAAAAGTACATTTTAGGGCTGTCCAATTTGAAGTCTTTACCATGTGAGTAGATGATTCTTCCTATGGCTTACCCTTTACTCTTCTTGATCTTGAAGCATGTATATGATTATGTTTATGAGATATTTACACTTTTATATGATTTTGAAATACATTAAAAGTATCTGAATTGTTTACAATTTGAAATATGGTTCAAGAAGAGTATAGTTTTGAAAATAGATTTCTGAACACACGATGTGTCTGATTTCACATGTATTTCTCATTAAATGATAAAGTGAATATTTATGCATATGACATTATTTATAAAGTTATATGATTGCCTCAAGAAAGGGCATGTACATATAATAAATCCTGAATGGGGAATTTATGACAGATGAATCTGTACTGAGACTAAAAGTCTGCATTATATTGAGAATTTTATACTGGATTATATGGCATATGTGCATATGAAATTGATTTATACAGTGATATGTTTGGACATGTATACGTGATTTCCTTGATTGGGAAGTTTTGACAGAGAAATATACTGAGAATGAAAATATTGTATTATAATAGTACCTTTGTTTTGATTAATACGGAATATTTGAAATTATGATTTTATGGAGGAATCCTATTGGAAACACTGTCTGCTAACAGCAGGTGATGTTAGCCCTGGTGCACACCTTGATTACCTCAGCTAGTAGGTAGGGTGGTGCTAGCCTCGTGTGAGGGCCAACACACGGGAGATGATATGTGATGGAGAGCGAAATGCCTCCTATATGGGCGAGATGCCAATTATATGAGATGTGATTTGCCTTCCCTTGCTGTGTGCTTGGGAAATACCCATAAAGAGTCCCTTCGCGTGTCCTCTTGAATGGTAGTAGGGTAAACCTCAACGAAATGCTAAATTTAGGCAAATCCTATACTACCAAAGTACGGAAGGGGTTAAACTCTGATATGGTGGTTCTGATATGGGATCCTCCAAATGTTTTCACATGAATTATATTGATGCATACCATGATTTTATTATCGTACTTACAGCATTACTTATGAATTGAATATGAATGCTGTAACATCCCTAATTTCGTTTCTTTTATTGATAAAAGTACATAAAAATTTAATTAAGGAAATAAAATTTATTAGACAATATTTTAGATATCTAAGGAAATATAATTCTTAGAAATTCTTCACCTTATGTATATGCATAGAAAATGTTTCTAACATTAAGAGAACAAATAAAGAGGGAAAACCTAATAGGAAATAAATTAGAAATAACATACTAAAGAGATGCAAAATTCTTGGATAAGGAAGATACATTTTTAGAAACAAGTAAAGGTCTTAAAATTTCAAGAACATTGAATTAGGGTAATTTTTCCTAATTCAAGAACTAGAGTTACTAAGTTTAAAATCTTTACCCATACATTGGGCTTTTACCTATGGAAACTTCATATAGAGTTTTTCAACTTCACATAAGTTTCTAGCAAGCCATTGGATAACCTAAGCAAGAAATAAAACATAGACTTGGACTAGGATATAGTAATTGGACTAATAGCCCAAAAATTATGAAAATGTGACCAAGCCTTCCAAGAAAGGTAGAATTTTATCCAAAGCAAAGAAAATAGGTAGGAATAAGCCCATAATGGGTAGGAATAAGCCCAAATCCAAGAGGAAAAATAAAATAAAATAAATTAGGTGATGATATAATAATGTAATAATAAAGATTAGGTTACATGGCATTAAGACAAAAATTTAGCAATTGGTGTGATTCTACATTCATCATTTTGGCAAGTGGCATGATAATACAAGGCTTTAGGACAAAAACATCTATATCCTACACTCATAATTCTAGCAAGTGGTATGATAATACATGGTATTAGGACAAAACACTCATATCCCACACAAATAATATCAACTAAATAATGGAGATTCAAGGGCTATAAATTTGTCACCTAAAAATGAAAACCTATCATACTTGTTTAAGACAAAAGAAAATGGAAAAGAATCCCTAAATCAAAGGGACCTTGTCCCTTATCTTAAGAACATATCATCATAATTTTCAAAATACAAATCTCCTTTTCCTATGCATATCTTGACTAAGGAAGAGGAAGATAAGAACATAAGTTGTTTGTTTTTCAAAAATTCAACAAAGTGTATCCTAATTGTGATAAGGTAGACCCATGATCATGAAAGGTAAATTATTTGGTGGTCTATATAAGAAA
The DNA here is from genome assembly GCA_037074535.1 of Gleditsia sinensis. Lineage (NCBI taxonomy): Eukaryota > Viridiplantae > Streptophyta > Magnoliopsida > Fabales > Fabaceae > Gleditsia > Gleditsia sinensis. Next base: position 38,797,530 of record CM073473.1, on the reverse strand, counting down.
ATCCACCCTTACAACATTATAATTTCATCCAAGTGAGGGAGAGGAAAAATAGAAGCAAGGTAGAGTGAGGAAAGGAGAGGAAGAAAGGAAGAAAGAGGAAGGAGAAGTCTAGGGGACTAAGTGCTCCAGGTAAGTTTAACAATATTTCTTTTTGAAGAAAACTTTTGAAACTTATAATATTTATATGAGATTTTGATCTTAGAACTTTTATGATTGGTCATGATGTTGCTATATCATGTTACATATTGATCTTGCATGTGATGTATGTTTGAATACTTAGGTTAGTGTAGATAGTTCTGCATGGGTATGGCTATGGGTGGCAGAATTTTAAGTTTCGGTGTTTTAATTTATGGGAACAATTTATAAAGAATTAAAATAAATGGTTAACATATGAATTATATATATATGTGTCATGGAGTTTTAGCCACTGGAATCATTCAATTTGGAGTCCATATGAGGTAGATATGGTCCTATTGGTAGTCAAAGGTCAGAAAATGGTTCATCAGGGAAGAATATGTTAGGACAACTTCTGTATTTTAATTTCTGGAAATTATCTGTATGAAATTAAAATACATGGTTAACATAAGAATTATAGCTATATGTGTCATGGATTTTTAGCCACTGAAATCATTCAATTTGGAGCCCATATGTGGTAGATATGGTTCGATTAGTAAGCAAAGGTCAGAAAATGGTTTATCAGGGAAGAATATGTTAGGACAACTTCTGTATTTTAATTTCTAAAAATTATCTGTATGGTATTAAAATAAATGGTTAACATACAAATTATAGCTATGTGTGTCATGGATTTTTATCCACTGGAATCATTCAATTTGGAGTCCATATGTGGTAGATATGGTCCGATTAGTAAGCAAAGGTCAGAAAATGGTTCATCAGGGAAGAATATGTTAGGATAGCTTCTGTGTTTTAATTTCTAGGAATTATCTGTAGGGAATTAAAATAAATGGTTAACATAAAAATTAAATATATATGTGTCACAAATTTGTAGCCACTGGAATCATTCAATTTGGAGTCCATATGAGGTAGATATGGTCCGATTAGTAGTCAAAGGTCAGAAAATGGTTCATCAGGGAAGAATATGTTAGGGCAGCTTCTGTATTTTAATTTCTGAGAATTATCTGTATGGAATTAAAATAAATGGTTAACATAAGAATTATAGCTATGTGTGTCATGGATTTTAAGCCACTGGAATCATTCAATTTGGAGTCCATATGAGGAAGATATGAGCTGATTAGTAGTCAAAGGTCAGAAAATGGTTCATTAGGGAAGATTATGTTAGGATAGCTTCTGTATTTTAATTTCTGGGAATTATCTGTATGGAATTAAAATAAATGGTTAACATAAGAATTATAGCTACGTGTGTCATGGATTTTTAGCCACTGGAAGCATTCAATTTGGAGTCCATATGAGGAAGGTATGAGCTTATTAGTATTCAAAGGTCAGAAAATGGTTCATTAGGGAAGAATATGTTAGGATAGCTTCTGTATTTTAATTTTTGGGAATTATCTGTATGGAATTAAAATAAATGGTTAACATAAGAATTATAGATATGTGTGTCACGGATTTTTAGCCACTGGAATCACTCAAGTTGGAGTCCGTATGAGGTAGATATGGTCTGATTAGTAGGTAGAGGTCAGAACCTATCCAAGAAGAAATAACCTATACATTTAGGGAGTAATATCACCTTGATTTATTAATATTTCGCTACAATGTTCAACATAATAGTTTTAGATAATTGTTTCATCTTGAAATTGACACCAAGATAACCTATATCATAGTTAAAATGAGGGAGTTATGCTCTGATTAGTAAGAGAAGGTTAGATATGATGAAAACATGCATCAAGAAAATAAAGAAATAAAATTAGCATTTAAAAAAGAAGATGAATCTTAATAAATGACTAGTATAGCCATAGCCATTACCATTGTATGAACTTCTTACCATCTTAAGTGTGAAATTTTGACATGGAAATATTTTATAAAGTGATATTTGAAATGGTTATGTTCATGGCATGATTACCAATGATTTTTGGTAATAATTATGTTTTGATGAACATACTTGTTATTGAAAGCATATTTTTGGCTATCATTGTGAAAAGAAAATAAATGAGCACGGTCACATGGCAATCCGTGTTGCGCACCAGTAGGGGACGCCCTACTAACGGTTATGATCATGTTAATGAGAAAAGAAAGAGAAAGTGGGCCATGTCGGACGGAGCGAGAAAAGCCCGTACCGGAGAGTAGAAGATACTCACCCTGACCGGGGTAGCTTGAAATGAGAATAAGTTAATGGCCATCATATGTTATTCTGAAAATAATTAATCCTGTCATACATATCATTATTGTATGATTCTTATGTGCGTAGATATAATGCATTCATGTGATCAAAGATATTTTCTGTAGTTTATACAGCTGAACATGATGTGATGAGCTATATTGATGATGATTTATTGTTGAACTTACTGGGATTTAATTCTCACTATATTTCCATATCATGTTTAGAAAATTAGTTATGCATATTTTTCTATAGCTCTGGCTTTTAGTGCATGTTGGATCGAGTACTTTATGTTGGGCAATTCCAGAAGCAAATAAAATGTTTGTGGTCGAGTTGGCTTAGATCCCGATGAAGGTGCAACCATCCGCACCTGTATCTCCGGAATTGGTCAACCAGAATAATAAAGATGTAGATTTTTATGTGTTTGATATGTTGTATGTATGTTTTGATTAATGACATGTATGTGAACTCTGTATTGTATAAATTAAATAAATGTTATATTGAGTTAAGTTGTAACGAGGTAATAACTTGATGGTATTTTTTTAAAAAAAAAATTGATACTTAAATGAAGTTGTTACAAATACGAATTTGAACGGAGATGATTTTGAAATGCGGGTCCCATATGGATGTATCTCTGAATTGTGATTTTTAATGTGATAAGTTTTAAAAAATAAAGAGTACATCCATATGTTGACCTAAGAGGTCATAGGAGGTATTTTCTACTCACTGAGTTGTAAAACTCACTACATGTGGTTTATATGTTTTTCAGATAAAGACCCAGAGTTTGGTCTTACAGCTTGTTGATCGACTAGGAGTTGTACTTCTGTGGTAAACCTAAATTGTTTCTAGGCTCTCAGTGTTTAATTTGTAATATAAATGTACTCTAGAGTTGCTCTGAACGCCACAGGTAAGATCCTTGTTTCTACTGTAATACTGATAAATGTAGACCTAACAAGTATAATTAGTTATGTTGAAATTTGTAAATGTATGATATTATCATGTTATATCATTATATAAAGTCGATTGCAAATAAATAAAGATAAAGTTATCAGATAATAGTGTTATTCGCGTTCCTAAAGTAGGGGCGTGATAACTATACTATGTGATAGGATTTGAAATATTTTGTGACAGGTCATACAGAAAGTTTGGACTGCCTTAGAAAGCATATATTAATAAAGTTTTAGAGACATTCAAAATGAAAAATTTCTCTGCAAGTGTTGTTCTAATTCAGAAAGGAGATAAATTCAACTTTATACAATGCCCAAAGAATGAATTAGAACACATAGAAATGGAAAGAATTCCTTATACATATGTTTTTGGGAGCTTGATGTATGCTCAGACTTGTACCAAGCCAAACATAAGTTTTGCTATCAGAATGCTGAGCAGGTATCAAAGTAATCCTAGATTGGATCATTGGATAGCTGCAAAGAAAGTACAAAGGTACTTGTAAAGAATAAAGGATTGCATGCTCACTTATAGAACTCTAATCACCTTAAGGTGATTGGATATTCAAATTTAGATTATGCTGGATGTGTTGATACAAGAAAATCTACATTTGGCTATTTATTCCTTATAGTAGGAGAAGCAATCTCATAGAAGAGTGTAAAATAGTTTGTCATTGCTGCATCTTGATGTATGCTTAGACTTGTACCAGGCCAGACATCATTTTTGCTGTCGAAATGCTAGGCAGGTATCAAAGTAATCATGGATTGAATTATTGGATAGCTGCAAAGAAAGTACTAAGATACTTGCAAAGAATAAAAGATTGCATGCTCACTTATAGAAGTCTAATAACCTTGAGGTGATTAGATATTCAAATTTAGATTATGCTAGATGTGTTTATACAAGAAAATCTATATTTGGCTATTTGTTCCTTCTAGCAAGAGAAGCAATCTCATGAAAGAGTGCGAAGCAGTTTGTCTTTGCTGTATCCACCATGGAGGTTGAGTTTGTGGCATGCTTTGAGGCCACAATTCATATTTTATGGTTGCAAAATTTTATTTCAGGGCTTGGAATTGTTAATAGTATTGCTAAGCTGCTGAAAATGTACTATGATAATTCTGCAACAGTCTTGTTTTCCAAAAGCGACAAGTATTCAAAGGGTGCTAAACACATAAAAGTGAAATACTTTTCTATTAAAGAAGTTCAAAAATAAACAATGTTAATTGAGCACATTAGCACCAATTTTATTATTGCAGAACCATTAGTGAAAGGATTGTCGCCAAATATATTTAATGAACATTTCGAAAGATTGGGCATTACTAGGTACCATTATTGAGATTATGATGAAATTTTATGCTCTTTATGTTTTGGCACTCTAAGCTCATTTATTTATTGTTTTTGATTAATTTATGCATCCTGTTACTTATTGTTAGTATATATACATAAATGAATTATGTGAATGTTAATAGAATTTGTCTTTGACAAAGACATTATTGTTGGACCATTATGTTATTTCTCATTATAGGCCATGTTAAATATAGAATTAATATTGTGATACATAGAAGGAATTGTGTTGAACTAATTACATATAACCGCTATAATCCTTATTATGCTCAATGATTATATATGATGTGACCAATTTAAGGAAGGATTTAGCTAATATATGCTCATTATGTTCTATTTTAACATGTGAAGTTGAATAATGTCACATGGGCCAAGTAGGAGAATGTTAGATATTTCAATTAGTAGGCTATGTGTTTTTTATATGTATTTTATTATATTTATTTATTTAAATATAATCATAACTTAATAATAATTATGACTTAGTGATAATTATGAATCAATGATAATCGCTTAATGATAATTATTATCTAATAATAATTGAGTGCTAAAATCCTATTGATCAATAAGAGAGATATTTTCTATTGGTGACACATATTGATAATACATGTGTATTAAAGGACCCTATATAAGAAACTAGCTCTATTTCTACTCATTATGTGACAGTTTTCTCTCCATTAAGAAATATGCGTCAAACCTAAAGAGGTGAAGAGAGAGAAATATAGTTTCTTTAAGATCTCTCATCTATAATAGATTTTTTTAAAGAAAATTATCATGGATCAAGGTATATTTCCATTTAATTGTTGTATTGTGAGAATTATAAAGTTTTAAGATTGTAGGACATAATAAGTTATGCAAAATTAGGGTTTTTATTTGAATAAATTATTGAAAAACTTACATCATCTTAAGCTGCAATGCACATGAGGCACCCAACAAAATTATGTAGAGTTTTTTTTGGGACAGAGACTTAATGGCCAAATAAAAATTATAGTGTCAATTAACTAAATTTTACATAAATAAGATGTCAAAAGACTGCTACGTTAAAAAAAATTTTAAATACTTCCTAAATTATATATATATATATATATATATATATATATATATATATATATATAAACACACATGCGTTAAATATTGGCTTTCTCTAGAAACAAAGGTGATTAACGCTTCTTGGTTTAGACCAAGAAACTAAATATCGTATCGTTTCAATGGAAATGATCGAAATTTTTTGGTTTCGAAAGGCACCGAAATGAATCAATATATTATTTGAGAAAATCTATCATTTTGGTGGAAATTGTTTATTTGCGGCATGAATAAACCAAAATGATTCAATTTCAATGGAAATGTTCAAAATGAATCTAAAAAATGACAAAGATGCAAAAAACCAAAAGGACAAAGTTAGGAATCTAAATTTCTCAATTTATAAAGATTCCCAAATGTTTACAAAGCCAAAAACAAAAATGCCTCAAATCATCAAATATTGAAAATCTAAAGGAAAAAAAAGTTAATATTTTGTAGTTTAAATTTCTTCCCACTCCCAAGTCCTAATCAGTAGATCCAAGCATCTATTGTAGAGCTGTAAGTCTGCAATCTGCAAGAACAAATTGAGCAAATGCCACTAGTGCTTGAGCCTAAGAAGTAGACCAGACATGAGGAGAGATATAGAAAATACTCACAAAGACAACAAAGCTACCACCCGCTAACAAATTCTTTTTCTTCTCCCCTGCTCTTTGTCTTTTAGAGTTGCCTTTCTTTATTTCTAGTCTTTCTCGTTTTTCCTCTGCATCTTTGGAGGCTTCTTAGTTCTCACTTTTTCATATAGAAAGTCAAAAGTTTTGCATCATTTAATGGCTTTAGAAAATTAAAATTAAAATTTTAATAATAAATATTTTTCACCAGAACAAATCTCAAAGGTCAAAGCAATTTAACCTTTATTTTTTTTAATATATTATTTATCTAATATTTTGAATTTATTTTTTATTATAATTATTTAAAACCCTTATTTAAATTTTGAGTAAATAAATAAAATATTATATTAAAAATAAAAGCTAAATTAAGAAATTTTACATTTTTTAAATCAAAATATCAATATATTTTTTACATCATGATTATTTAAATTTTTTGTTAATATATTTTAAGGATAAAAAATTTTAAAATAATAAAATATAAAATTGTAGCCGTTCGTCCTAAATCTTCTTTTAATCTTTCTTAGCAATTATTATTGTAAATATGTGAATTGGTAAAAAATATTTTTTTTGATTTAACAAAAACAAGTTATGCCTTTATTATAATAAACCTAATATTTTAATATTTAAAATTGTTGACTATCCCAACGTACGTAAAACTTAATCTTTATGTATAATATTTTTTAATTTAATTTCTTTTTCATCTATCAGTAACTATTTAAAAATTTTATTTTAATTAATAATATTTACATCTTTTCAAAAAAAATATTAATATATTTTTTTAATACAGTTATTATTTTATATTTTTTTTAAATTATTTTTATTTTTAAAAATAACATATTTGAAAATAATAAAATATAAATTATTATTTTAGCCGCCTAATTAAGTTTATATTATTTTTTAGTTATATAATAATTTTAAAACATAAATTGCAATAGGATTTTGGTCATTCATTCTAAAATTATTCATTTAAAATTTTAGTTATAACTTATTTTTATACATTTATTTGTTTTAATTATTTAATAATTAATTTTAGTTATTTAATTTTTTTTACATTTTCATAACATTTTTAATTTCGTATTATCATTGATTTTTATACATTTATTTAAATATGTAAATAGATGCTAAATTTAATTTTTGTTTAGAAATTACTTTTCTTCAAATATTTTATTCTATATTTTTCATATTTAAATGGAAAAAAGGTTATTGTGTTCATAATGTTAATTTTTTTTGTTTATTTATATTAAAATTAGTTAATATTATTTATATATAGTATATATAGTTAATATTTATAGTATATATATAATAATATTTTGTTTACATATACATATATGAATAATATTTAATATTGATATTAGGATATAGAGTTTATTTTTCTATTTACATATTTGTATTATGATTTTATGAATGTAGATATGAGTTTATGTAAGGCAAAAACAATATTAACAGAGGAAGATCCAAAAGAGAAAAAAAAAAGATAAGAACAAATCCTGGTTGGACCTATGGAGAAATAGTGGATGAAAATAGACAACATATAAAATACAATTTTTGTCACAAAATAATGAAAGTGTCACGACCCCAAATGACGGAACACATGACTGGCACGGCATAAGGGTTTCCCCCTAGCCGTAAGCCTAACATATAGCATGCACAAACATTCAGCACACAATCCAGAGTACATAATAAATATAACTGGCCACATATGCCACATCCAACATCAGAAAATACTGTATATATATATATATATATATATATATATATATATATATATATATATATATATATATATATATATATATATATCTCATGAATCCAACATCCGTGATTCAACTTGACCCATAGCCTCATAATACAAACATAGTTGTAAAACATAAAAAAAAAACCATTTTTTCAAACAACACAAGAAGCGAGGATCCTGCCTGTAAGTTCATGGAGATACACTAGACATAAACTTAAACTATACAAACAATACAACGGAGCCTTGCCCAAACTGGGGCTCACCAATGCTAAATTTAGCCTCCTATGGAGCTATAGCTGGATCAATGTTTCTTTGACTATCTGTGGGAAGAAAACAGAAGAGGGGGTGAGATTACCACATCTCAGTGAATGGGTAAATCATACTATAACAGAAACATGGCAAACTAAGCACGAGTGTTTCGCAATGAATTAAATAATTGAATTCAAGGTATAGAAAACATTAAACATTTAACCGTAATTTATTGAAAGAATGCTAAACAGTTAAAATGTATGTTCAAAAGATAAAACAGAATTAAATCAATAACCGTAAGCAAATCAATTATGCATAGTAAGTAATAAATGAGGATATTTATGCAATAACAATGATGAATGAGGTATTCTAGAAATATTTAATCTTTAAGAAAAATGCACTAGTTTATTGGAGGTCTTTCCTAACAGATCTATCATCTCCCCCAAGCACACAGCAAGGGTAGGGTAATCACTGTAGGCGTAGACATAAGTCCACCCTAAATCCCTGTGTCTTAGGCAGTCATATGCCCGTCACAGTATCCTAGGCCGAAGCCTTAACATGATCATGGTGCGCCAAGACTAGCACTACCTGCGGCTAGCTAACAGTGATCTAAAAGGGTCCCTCCAATAGAAAATATTTGAAATATGCTATTCAAAAAGTTTAAAGTAACACATTTCAATAACATTATAATAAAGCGATAATTCCCCATCTAACTCTTTTCATGCATAAAATTTTGTTCTAAAAATATGTTTCATCCATGTATTTCCATGGAGACCTTTATCATCATAAACTTTCTCTTTAAACATATCGTCCGTAGACGTCGCATAAATGTTCGCATGCATCAAATCATTTCATGGCTAACTTAGTTCATTTCTATGACTAAGTTCACATTTCTATAAATCTAGCTGAAATGGAGAATTATCAGTTTAGATGCTTGCCCTGCATACCTAGGGTTCAACTAGGATTGAAATTTATAATTTCTAACATGGTTGGAACATATTGGTTTTCAAAGCGGTAAAACAATTTAACATACATTCCAACTAGTTAAAATTATACGAGAGAGTTATAAATCAAATTCTTAAAACATGCGCTATAGTATGAAAAACCCACTCACCGTACTAGGAGTCCAACAACGAGAATTTCACCTCGTGGTGGCTCAACAACCTAGAAAATATAGACATAATATGAAAATTAGATAAATTCTAAACGTCACTATTCATACCGAAAAATACTATTCACTCGCCGAAAAATACTATTCACTCGCCGGAAAATATTATTCATGCCGAAACCTAAAAACCCTATATTCGAGCATAGAAACTAATTCTAAGACTATCTACGGGAAGAATTTCGGTAAAATGAAGCCTAAAACGCGATTGGACTGAGTTTTACCTTTGGAGGTACTATTCACGCGATTTTCCAGTGACCTTCCGACGAATTTTCGGTGAAATTGATCGGTGGGTTTTGAAGTACTCATTGCCACGAGTCCAATGGTCCAAACGGTTGGTCAATCGGAGGTCCGTAGCTCCAGATATAAGAGTTTGAAAATCGAAGAGGAAAATGGAAAATGGTGAAAACTGCGTTGTTTTTCTTTCTGCTTCTCTGGTACTCGAGACATATATGTGCAGTGCTACAGTAAATTTTTTTTTTAAAATAATAATAATTATTAAATAATTTATAATAGGATTTTCTTTTATAAAAATTCATATAAATTCCGTTTTTCATCATACAATATCCTAAAAATTTCTAAAAATTTCCTTTCTCATAAACCTTTAGTTAAACTCTTAAATCATAATTTTTCTTGATAAAAATCGTAATAAAATAAATTTCTAAACAAATATCTTTATTCATATTAAAAGAAAGAGTATTTTTAAAAATACCATAAAAATTCAATAGAAGCCGGTATAATTATTTTAAGCAACACAATACTTCTTTTACTTAAAAATCCACTTACTTTTAACAAATCATAATTATTTCTACATAAATAAAAATATATTTGCTTATAGCGCGCCAAAACATAACTTCTAATATTTTTTTTAATTCTTTAATCTATGTAATAAATATACATATTTTCTACGGTTCTTATCTCTATTGTCAAAATTCTCTCTTTTATTTTAAATTTCCTTTTCGTTAAATTTTACGGTTATTACATTCTTCCCCCCTTAAAGAAATTCGGTCCCCGAATTTTACAAAAACTAACAACATGAAAACATATGACTACTCTTGGAACAGCTGTGGATACTTCTCTCTCATGACATCCTTTAGTTCCCACGTAGCTTCCTCTTTAGAATGATTCTGCCAGATCACCTTCACTATAGGGATATCCTTAGATCTCAACTTTTTCATTTGTCTATCAACAATGGCCACGGGTTTCTCTTCGAGGCCAACTTGTCATCCAAAAAGATTTCTTGCAATTGAATCACATGACATGGGTCGGGTAGATACTTCCTCAACATCGAGACATGGAAGACTGGATGCATTTCACTCAACCCAGGTGGTAGGTCTAAGCGGTATGCCACTGCTCCTACCCTATCCAGAACTTCAAAAGGTCCAATATACCTTGAGCTTAACTTCCCTTTCTTACCAAACCGCATGATTCCCTTCATGGGTGAAACTCTGAGGAACACGTGATCGCCTAAAGAAAACTCCAACTCCCGACGCCTATGGTCCACATAAGACTTCTGACGACTTTGTGCAGTTAAAAGCCGTTCCCTTATCAGCTTAACCTTCTCTATGGAATCTTGCACCAAGTCTGGCCCTAGCAGCTTGGCTTCTCCAACTTCAAACCATCCAACGGGAGATCGGCATCTTCTCCCATAAAGAGCTTCAAAAGGTGCCATCTGAATACTGGCTTGATAACTGTTGTTGTATGCAAACTCAGCTAATGGCAGGTATCCTTCCCAACTGCCACCAAAATCCAATATACATGCTCTAAGCATATCCTCCAGAATTTGAATCGTGCGTTTTGACTGGCCATCTGTTTGGGGATGAAAAGCGGTGCTTAGATCCAACCTCGTCCCCAAAGCTTCTTGAAAAGCTTTCCAAAACCTTGCCGTAAACTGTGGACCTCGGTCAGATATGATGGATACAGGGACTCCATGTAATCTGACGATCTCATTCAGATACAGGTTTGCATACTGAGTCGCATTAAAGGTAGTCTTCACTGGTAAGAAGTGGGATGACTTGGTCATTCGATCCACTATCACCCATACTGAGTCATAACCCTTAGGAGTCCTTGGTAACCCTGTAACGAAGTCCATAGTGATCCTTTCCCACTTCCATTCTGGTATCTCAATCTGTTGGTGCAGACTGGCAGGCTTCTGGTGTTCATCTTTCACCTGTTGACAAACCAAGCACTGAGCCACAAAGTCTGCTACATCCTTCTTCATCCCATTCCACCAATACAAGTCCTTGAGGTCATTGTACATCTTATTTGTTCCTGGGTGGATCGTATAGGCTGATTGATGTGCCTATTCTAAAATCTGTTTCCTCAAACTATCCACATCGGGTACACACAAGCGCTTCCCATATCTTAACACTCCTTCAGCATCCACGCTGAATTCAGAAGTCTGATTATTCCTAGCTTCATCCTTGAGCTTGCACAACTTAGCATCCTTGTCCTGATCTGCCTTAATCTGCTCAACCAGCGGAGAGTGTAGTTGCATGTGAGCTAACAAAACCCCTGGCTCCTTCACTTCAAAACTCATCCCCTCACCTTCTAGCCGATGAATATCCCTTATCAACGGCCTCCGGAGTAGGGTAATATGGGCTAGACTCCCCATTGACTTTCTGCTCAAAGCATCTGCTACCACATTGGCCTTGCCTAGGTGGTACAAGATAGTGCAGTCATAGTCCTTCATCAACTCCATCCACCTTCTCTATCTCAAGTTAAGATCCCTTTGTTGAAAGATGTACTTGAGGCTCTTGTGGTCCGTGTAAATCTCATAGGGTTCACCATAGAGATAGTGCCTCCAAATCTTCAAGGCAAAGACCACTGTCGTCATCTCTAGATCATGTGTAGGATAGTTCTGTTCGTGCTTCCTGAGCTGCCTAGATGCATAGGCTATAACATGACCATTCTGCATTAACACACAACCCAAGCCCACCCTTGAGGCGTCACAGTATACTGAGTATCCTCCAGTGCCTATTGGGATAGTTAAAACTGGGGTTGTGGTTAGACACTTCTTCAAGGTCTGGAAACTTTCTTCGCATGCATCCGACCACTCAAACTTAACTCCCTTCCTGGTTAATCTGGTCGAAGGAGCAGCAATCTTAGAGAAATCCTTGATGAACCTCCGATAATACCCTGCTAGACCCAAGAAACTTCGGATCTCCGTCACACTAGCTGGGCGAGGCCACTGCTATACTACCTCTACCTTCTCGGGGTCTACTTGAATGCCGTCCTTCGTGACTACATGCCCCATAAACATAACACTGTCCAACCAGAACTCACACTTAGAGAGTTTGGCATACAACTGCTGATCCCTCAAGATCTGCAGAATGACCCGTAGGTGCTGTTCATGCTCCTCATAGTCTTTAGAATAAACCAAGATGTCATCAATGAACACAATGACAAACTGATCCAAGAATGGCTTGAACACCCTGTTCATCAAGTCCATAAAAGCAGCTGGTGCATTAGTTAGTCTGAAAGACATAACCAAAAACTCATAATGACCATAACGGGTCCTAAAAGCTGTCTTGGAAATATCTTCCTTCCTGATCCTCAACTGATGATACTCTGACCTCAGATCAATCTTGGAGAAACATTTCGTTCCTTGAAGTTGATCGAACAGATCATCAATCCTGGGTAAAGGGTAGTTGTTGCACACCGTTAGTTTATTCAGTTGCCGATAGTCAATGCAAAGACGCAAAGACCCGTCTTTCTTCTTCACAAAAAGGACCGGAGCACCCCATGTAGAAGTGCTCGGTCTGATGAAGCCCTTATCCAACAAATCCTGCAACTGACTCTTTAGCTCCTTAAGCTCTGTGGGTGCCATTCTGTAAGGCGGTATAGAAATTGGTCGAGCTTCTGGAATAAGGTCGATACCAAACTCTATCTCCCGTTCAGGAGGTAATCCTGGCAACTCTTCTGGAAAGACATCTAGGAATTCTCTTACCACTGCCATCTTGTCTACATCCGGTACCTTCCCATCCACATCTCTAACATATGCCAAGTATCCCTGGCATCCCTTCTTCAACATCTTCTGAGCACCCAAGACTGAAATCAGGTTACTTGGAGCTTTACTTCGATCACACTGGAACCGGAAAGGAACTTCACTTGGAATGTTGAACCTGATTGCCTTCTCATAGCAATCCAAGGTAGCATAGCATGCTGCCAACCAATCCATTCCTAGGATTATGTCAAAGTCGATCATGTTTAGGATGATCAAATCAGCAGATGTCTCCCTATCACCCACTGACACTTTACATGACTTGCATATATGCTCTACTGGCAAACAATCATCGACCGGGGTGGTTACAAAGAAAGGGGCATTCATCCTAATCGAATCTTTACCCAAACTCTTAGCAAAACTAGGGGAAACATAGGAATATGTAGACCCAGGGTCAAACAAAACATATGCTTCATGTAGACAAACCGAAAGAGTACCTGTCATGATCGCATTTGAAGCTTGTGCATCCTGCCTGGTAAGAGCAAAAATCCTCGGTTGACCTCGGCTTGCTTGGCTTTGACCTCGGCCCATCATCCCTCTACCAGTACCTCTGCTACTTGCTTGGCCCGGTATAGTCCTTATAGGCTGAGCTGCCACTGGGGTTGGTAGTAAAGCCGGTCGAGTTGGCCCTTGGCTTGAGCCATACAACTGGGGACAGTTCCTCTTTATGTATCCAGGTTGGTTGTAATGATAGCAAACAACCATCTCCCTGCGGCACTGACCAAAGTGATGGTTGCCACAAATAGGGCATTGTGGCCTGTTCTGCTGAATGGCTCTTGCTCCTGGTTGACCTGGATACCTGGTGTTTCCTTGGCTAAGACCTAGCCTACCACTCGCATCTGGTCTCTGGTTGGGGTTCCCAACATTCTGTGGTGCTAGACGCTGCTGGCCCTGGAATCGGGGTCCTTGGGAATGAGAACTTTGCCCTTCTTTGGAGCTCCCGTCCCTATCCCTCTTTCTCAACTTGGCACTCTCAACATCGGCCAAATGCCTAGTCTCCATCATTCTTGCACAGTCCACAGTCTCTGCATAATTGGGGAATTGCTTCATCTGGGGTGCCACTGATTTAAACAATGCTGGCATCAACCCCTAGATAAATTTCTTGATCATGTCCCTTTTAGTATGGACCATGTGCGGTGCATACGGCAACAGCTGTGTAAAGCGGTAGTCATACTCCGTGACTGTCATACCGGGAGTTTGCTTCAACTCCACAAATTCTTGACACTTGGCATCTCGGATACTCTGAGGCACAAACCTCTCCATGAAGACTTCCTTGAACTCTGGCCATCCCAAAGGTGGCGCTGTAGCTCCTCTTCCGCGCATCATGGTCTTAAACCATACCTGCGCTACACCAGACAGCTGGAAGGATGCCAACTCTACTGATAGGATCTCTGAACATTTAAGCGCCTCACAGATCTTCTCAGTGTCTTCTATAAACTCCTGGGTATCTTCACTAGCCAACAACCCCTTAAAGGTTGGCGGTTTCAGTTTCAGGAACTCAGATAGTTCCACTTCCCTCTCGGCAGGTCTCACATGCCGCTCCACGGACCTAACTGGTTTTGGAATGGAGGTAGCTGTTTCGGGCTGTTGTAGGTCCCTTCTATCTTGCCCATCCCTTCTTTTAGCTAGATTTTCTATTGCCCGCTGCATACCCTGCATGGTTACCAGCATCTGGGCTATCACATCATCCCGGGGGTGAGAAGACATTTCCCCCATCCTGGGAGTCTCAGCTTGTTCGGCTGCTTCAGCAGCCCTTACACTTTTGCCACTGCCTCTTGCACTGGCTCTAGGTCGGCCTCTGCCACGACCTCTACCTCGGCCTCTAGGCACGGGTACTGTGGACTGAGCAGACTCTTCAGCCATCTGCTCTTGAACCGCGGGTTGCCTAACCTTTGATCTCGTTCTTGGTGGCATCTCGCTATAAAACAAAAATAGCCCAACCATCACTTAACCATGCCAACATAGCATACTATAAACTGACTTACTTAAACAAAAAGACAACATCCTATCGAACCCCTTTAGCAGCACCGTGAGTATAAGCATGGCCGGATTCACACCCATACTCAAAGTCCTACCTAAAGGTCCGTTACTCCATGAACACAGGGAAACCTAAACCTCTGATACCAATCTGTCACGGCCCCAAATGACGGAACACATGACCGGCACGGCATAAGGGTTTTCCCCTAGCCGTAAGCCTAACACATAGCATGCACAAACATTCAGCACACAATCCAGAGTAGATAATAAATATAACTGGCCACATATGCCACATCCAATATCAGAAAATACTGTATATATATATATATATCTCATGAATCCAACATCCGTGATTCAACTTGGCTCATGGCCTCATAATACAAACATAGTTGTAAAACATAAAAAAAAAACCATTTTTCAAACAACACAAGAAGCGAGGATCCTGCCTGTAAGTTCATGGAGATATACTAGACATAAACTTAAACTATACAACCAGTACAACGGAGCCTTGCCCAAACTGGGGCTCACCAATGCTAAATTTAGCCTCCTATGGAGCTGTAGCTGGATTAATGTTTCTTTGACTATCTGTGGGGAGAAAACAGAAGAGGGGTGAGATTACCACATTTCAGTGAATGAGTAAATCATACTATAACAGAAACATGGCAAACTAAGCACGAGTGTTTCGCAATGAATTAAATAATTGAATTCAAGGTATAGAAAACATTAAACATTTAACCGTAATTTATTGAAAGAATGCTAAACAGTTAAAATGTATGTTCAAAAGATAAAACAGGATTAAATCAATAACTGTAAGAAAATCAATTATGCATAGTAAGTAATAAATGAAGATATTTATACAATAACAATGATGAATGAGGTATTTTAGAAATATTTAATCTTTAAGAAAAATGTACTAGTTTATTGGAAGTCTTTCCTAACAGATCTATCATCTCCCCCAAGCACACAGCAAGGGTAGGGTAATCACTGTAGGCGTAGACATAAGTCCACCCTAAATCCCTGTGTCTTAGGCAGTCATATGCCCGTCACAGTATCCTAGGACGAAGCCTTAACATGATCATGGTGCACCAAGACTAGCACTACCTGCGGCTAGCTAACAGTGATCTAAAAGGGTCCCTCCAATAGAAAATATTTGAAATATGCTATTCAAAAAGTTTAAAGTAACACATTTCAATAACATTATAATAAAGCGATAATTCCTCATCTAACTCTTTTCATGTATAAAATTTTGTTCTAAAAATATGTTTCATCCATGTATTTCCATGGATACCTTTATCATCATAAACTTTCTCTTTAAACATATCGTCCGTAGACGTCGCATAGATGTTCGCATGCATCAAATCATTTCATGGCTAACTTAGTTCATTTCTATGACTAAGTTCACATTTCTATAAATCTAGCTCAAATGGAGAATTATCAGTCTAGATGCTTGCCCTGCATACCTAGGGTTCAACTAGGATTGAAATTTATAATTTCTAACATGGTTGGAACATATTGGTTTTCAAAGCGGTAAAACAATTTAACATACATTCCAACTAGTTAAAATCATACGAGAGAGTTATAAATCAAATTCCTAAAACATGCGCTATAGTATGAAAAACCCACTCACTGTACTAGGAGTCCAACAATGAGAATTTCACCTCGTGGTGGCTCAACAACCTAGAAAATATAGACATAATATGAAAATTAGATAAATTCTAAACGTCACTATTCATACCGGAAAACACTATTCACTCGCCGAAAAATACTATTCATGTCGAAACCTAAAAACTCTATATTCGAGCATAGAAACTAATTCTAAGACTATCTACGGGAAGAATTTCGGTAAAATGAAGCCTAAAACGCGATTGGACTGAGTTTTACCTTTGGAGGTACTATTCACACGATTTTTCAGTGACCTTCCGGCGAATTTCCGGCGAAATTGATTGGTGGGTTTTGAAGTACTCGTTGCCACGAGTCCAATGGTCCAAACGGTTCGTCAATCGGAGGTCCGTAGCTCCAAATATGAGGGTTTGAAAATCGAAGAGAAAAATGGAAAATGGTGAAAACTGCGTTGTTTTTCTTTTTGCTTCTCTGGTACCTGAGACATATATGTGTGGCGCTACAGTAATTTTTTTTTTAAATAATAATAATTATTAAATAATTTATAATAGGATTTTCTTTTATAAAAATTCATATAAATTCCGTTTTTCATCATAAAATATCCTAAAAATTTCTAAAATTTCCTTTCTCATAAACCTTTAGTTAAACTCTTAAATCATAATTTTTTTTGATAAAAATCATAATAAAATAAATTTCTAAAAAAATATCTTTATTCATATTAAAAGAAAGAGTATTTCTAAAAATATCATAAAAATTCAATAGAAGCCGGTATAATTATTTAAGCAACACAATACTTCTTTTACTTAAAAATCCACTTACTTTTAACAAATCATAATTATTTCTACATAAATAAAAATATATTTGCTTATAGTGCGCCAAAACATAACTTCTAATATTTTTTTTAATTCTTTAATTTATGTAATAAATATACATATTTTCTACGGTTCTTATCTCTATTGTCAAAATTCTCTCTTTTATTTTAAATTTCCTTTTCGTTAAATTTTACGGTTATTACAGAAAGGTGGTGGTGTAACTCAATTGAAGCAACACCTAGGTGAGAGTTATATAAATATTGAGAGATGTGAAAAATGCCCTAGAGAAATTGTTAAAAAAATCGGAGAAATTTTAAAGGATAAACAGAAATAGAACAAACAATTCAGTACTACAAAAACTAAAATGAGAGAAAATCTAATGGATGGAGTTAGAAAAAAAGCTAGCATTTAAGAGATATCATCAGAAAATTTAGACGATGATATGACAATTAAAGAGAAGGAGGAGTTGGAATATGTAAAACAAAAATCTATTGAAGAGATATACAGGGTAGAAAGAGGACATAAATCTGGTTATTTTCAGCTAATATGAAAGAAAGAAAAAGACCTTTCTTTTATAATGAAAATGTAAAAGAGTCTACAAGCAATTTTTTTGGCAAGAAAAAAGAAAACGGTTTAAGTAAGGAAGAAATTGATCCTTCAATATATTGAAAACGAGATGTGTATCAATAAAAACTGTACCATTTATAGAATCGTAAAAAGTGGGCAAAGCCAGTAAAGCAATAAATTGATAAATTCTTTATTTATTAAAATATCCCACCTAACAAAGCTCAAGGTCTATTTTATGATATTATGATTGAAGAAATTGCATGTGTGCGTATTGGGGTAAAATGTCCAACTCCTTATGAAATTGGTGGGCCAATTCTTGATGATGAAATAGAAGAGATAAAAGAATATATAGAAGAATTTAAGAAGAAATAAGAAAATTATGGTATCAAAATTATGTGTTATGGTTGGCAATCTACCACTCATTTGGCAATCATAAACTTTTTAATCTATTGTGATGGGAGAATAATCTTTCACAAGTCAATTAATATGAGTAGAAGAGAAAAAGATGCCAAATATATTTTTAACTTGATGGATCAAGTGGTTGAAGAGGTTGATGAAACTAATATTGTACAAATTATTACAGATAATGTATATGCATACAAGAAGGCTAATGAGTTATTAATATAGAGGAAACCACACTTGTATTGGACTTCTTGTGTTGCTCATTCTCTCGATCTATTATTGCATGATTTTGAAAAATTTGAAAAAGTTCAGAAGGTTTTAGAAGATGCTAAAATGTGTACCAACTTTATTTATAATCATTCTAAAGTTCTTCACATGATAAGAACCTATTGCATATGAAAGTTGATTAGACCAGCTTAAACACGGTTTGCAATAAATTATATTGCTCTTGTAAGTCTCTTGATGCACAAAAATGGGCTATAAAGAATGGTCACTTCAAATGAATGATTTAGAAGTTCTGCTAATAAAGATTCAGTTGGAATATAAGTCCATACCACCATATTAGATCAACATTTTTGGAAGAATGTGAATAAAATTGTTGATATACATATGCCAATTGCTAAGGTTCTAAGAATGGTTGATGGAGAAAAGCAAGCCACAATGTCGTATGTTTATACAACAATATGTCAGGAAAGATCAACAATTCAAGTAATGATTCCTAAGTCATACAAAAATTATCTTGATGTTATTAACTGTTGTTGGCATAAACAAATAATAAGTGATATTCATATGGCATGTATGAAATGAAATATTTAACTATACATTTATATTTGTTATTTTGGCAATATATGCTTATTTATTTCATTTTTTACTATACTAGTTAGGATTTTATTCTTTATTCATGCATGAAAAAAAAGAATACTATTTGAATCCATCATATCAATACTCTAAAAATCTTGGATCTTGAGAAGATTTGTTTAAAACGCTTATACATGAGATTTCTAGATTAGAGCCTAACTCAACTAAAGTTTCTTATACACTAAATGAGGTATTTATTATAATTTTTTATTTTTGTTGTTTATGATAGAAACTATAATAATTGCTCGCACTATATTTTTCATAAGGTAAAAATATATCGAGATGTTATGTATTTTTTGATAAATTAACTATCAAATGAAGATATAACATAGATCAATGTTTGATTTATTATAGCACTAAAAAATATTGTGTGTATATGAAAGAACTTCAATATATTACTAACTAACATGCACCACATTTCTTTATTTTTTAATTGAATTGTTGCTTATGCATGATAATGATGCTCCAAATTTTAAAAAAATTGCAATGAAAGTATTGTCACAGACAACTTCATCTAGTGGGTGCGAAAAAATTGGAGTACATTTACATTTATTCACACAAAAGTGCGTAATCGTTTGAATTATGATAAACTTGAAAAGTTTGTTTTTGCACAATATAATATGCGATTAAAATTGAAGCATATTATGAATAATCATAATTCAAAAGATGCTGAGTTCAGAGCAATTGATTTAACTATAATTTTTGAAGAAGATGATGGCTTTTCAGAATGGTTGGATGATCTTGGTGATGCATTATTAGATAAATTGGATGAAAATAATAGAAATATTAGACTAAATAGTTATCTGGCTACATTTGTTAATCGATGGTTAGACTTACAAACTGTTCAACAAGATAGAATAACTACTTATGAAGAGTTTGAAAATTTGATGATAAAATCAGCACATCGTCGATTTTCAGCTACTATTGATATTGATGATGAATAAAAAAAAAATTAATACTGACATAGATACAAGTGATAATGTTGGTGAAGTGAGTGGTGGAAATATCATCATTACTAATAGAATTAGTGAAAGAAGTTATATGATTTTCTCATCAGAACAAGAGTTTAATATTGCACTGAAAATCAAGATAATAGTTACAGACATTTTGATTATAATAGAGTAGATGATGATGATGTTGAAATGCAAGATGTTCAACAATTGACTTCTAATATTTTTTCACTTAACACCCGTGGATATAAGTCTCATGGTTATAGATTTGGTCATCATTCATCATTTTCGATATATGGTCAGAGTTATGAATATGATTTATTATCCTTTACATATAATTATGTAGTAATTTTAAGATACGGCTCATCTTACTTATCATTTTTGAAAGTTAATTGGCGTTCTCCAACATATAATATAGAAGATTTAAAAAAAATTTAAGAGAGACTATGATAATTTTTACTATTTTTACATGACTTGGATTGATTATTATGATTATATAAAAATACATTATCAATTTTCTTTTAGATTATATTCAAATTCTAGATATTTATTTTCTAAATATTCTACTTTTAATTGATTTAAACTTTTTAATAATCTTTGTTAATTTTATATTGTATAATTTAAAATTTTGAGTATAATATATAATTTGTATTAAATTTTATATATATTAAATATTATTAAAGTTTATGAACATTAATTATGTCAATATTATTTATACGGTAATACTATTATTTAATACTATATTATCTAATTTTATATATTTATATTATTAATATTATGTTAAAATAATTTAAATTTTAAAAAAATATTATTTAAAATATTATTTAAAAATATTTTATTTTTATAAAATTTTTAAAATAAATTTATTTTTAAAAATTATGAAAATAATACTTCCAAACAAAATTTAGTTAGACACATCATCACTCACCAATTAAACGCGAACAGAGTTTAAACGCAAAACAACTCTGCAACTCTGTTCTCAGCTTCTCACAGCTATTACTCTAGTTTCTAGGCTTCTGCTCTAAAATGTGCACCATTTCGCTCTTATTCTCAAGTCAAAAACAAAAGATTCAAACAGATCTCAGGCACGAGCCACTTATTCTAGAAAGATTACTGCTCTTTCCAAAGCTCACAGGGTTAGCTTTCTTCTTCTCCCTTTATTCGAGACCCATTATATTGCTGGTTTGCCTTTACCTCTACTTTGTATTTCCTCGGCTTTTAGGGTTGTCGTTGAAATTTATTGTTTCAACTCTCTGATTATAAAGTTACAAAGATTATGGGTTTTGGAGGTACTAACACTTGGTGCAAAATATAAAATGGTTGGATGAGTATCTGTTCATGAATAAGCCTACTGTTAGATTGTTGAGATTTATATATGACATAAAATACTTGACATTTGCCGTTCTATTTGTTCGTCACGTTGACGGAAATTGGTTGAATGGTTTTATAATCTGTAGTTTCATGATACTGATATGATCAAAGATTGGTAGTGGATGGATGAAAAGGGTTCATTGACATTGGTTTGGTAAAATTTAGATGACTCAGTCTTAAGGCTGAATTGTTGTTTATGTTTTAATACTAGCTGAGTATATTATATTGAAAGAGTTCAAACACAAAGGAAAATCAATACGACTATATCCAATTCCCCTTTCTCTGTTTAGTTTGTCATTGTTAGTAAACGAGACGCCTTTACGATCCAAATTTCATTATTTCCTTATTTATACTTCATCTTTCAAATTTGCTTGTATTATTTGATCTTTTAGACTAGTGAAAGAAGAATGGAGACGAGGGTAGAAAACAACACTCCTTTATCAGATACTGTACTTTCAACTAAGGTTAACTATATAGTTTCCTCCAGAAGATCTGTTTTTAAATAATTTTTCTAAATTACTTCTGCCTGATTCTTGAATACTTAGCTCAACAATCCTTTCTTGCTGTTGCTGTGCTTTCGGAAGCTGAAATGCAAGCTATAAATAATGAGTTTTCAATATAAAACATGGATATAAAATCCATCTCGGCGAACTTCAGGACAAGGCTAAACATTTTTTAGAATGCAATATTGCTTCCCTTGACCCAAACCAAAACAGAGGGGAATATTTATTTATTTTATTTCTATTAAATTTTTTTTGGCTTGCTCATAACTATGACAGATAAACACCAATTCAGCTCCATCCCTTTCCTTATGTGTTATTATTTCACTCCTGGTTAAATTCACAATGCTTATTGCATGCACAAGCTTATTTTGGAGCCTTCTGTTTATTTCCTAGTTTGAGTGGTCCAAAAGTTTGTTTCTTTTCATATATTTAAAAATTGACCATGAGGGCGTGCATCACTTTTTTAATTGATCATACTCTTCATAGATCTTTGCTCTTTTCTTTGTTGATTTTCTCTGATGTACATTGTTTTTCGTTAGCAGTATGCAAGGCAAAACATCTCAAAGGAAGAGATGCTTATATATGTTTTGGGTACACTCCATGCAATAATTAAAGCAGTGACACATAAAATTGTCATGAATTCAATAGATATATCATTTACACTATCTTTGAGCTCCAATGTATCATTATTATTATTATTATTATTATTATTTTGATGTTATTAGGCTACATTTATACGGTTCTTGAAATTTGGCCCTTATAAACTGAATCCTAGAGTACTGGTGAAATCTGGTTAAGCGATAAGCACTAACACTCATTCCAAACTCTATTATACAGCACTTGATGAATTAAGATGGACAAGAAAAAATGTTTGGAACTGGATTTGGGATAATATGCTCTGGACAAGAGTATATTTGATGATCAAGCATTATTCATATTTGCAAAAAAAAAAAAACATAATATTTAGGATTGAGTTGTCCTCTGTTCTGGCTCATCAAGACTGCTAGCTATTATGATCAATGATAGGTGCTCCTGGCAGTGGAAAGAGCACCCAATGCTCTAAGATAGCCTCACAGTTTGGATTTTCACATCTCAGCATTGGAGACCTCCTTCAAGCAGAAATTGATTCTGGGACTGAATAAGGGTACCCTGCCGTAGGCTTTTTCTTTTTGCACAGTTAGATTATTTATAAACCATCTTCATCTATTTTTCAAATATTTATGCATTCATATCTTATATAAAAGAACAAATAATGTTTTGACTTCCTCAAGTGTTGGAGACATAACAAAATTGAACTTATTTAGGTCAAGACAATTAAATCCGTGTTTTATGCAATCCGCTTTAGCACATCCAACAATTACCCCCTTTCTTATATATCCCTTTCCAGAGCTATGATTCAGGAGCACAAGAAGGAAGGAAAGCTTGTCCCTTGTGAGATAGTAGTCAGAGTTCTTGAGCAAGCAATGAGGAGAAACAAAACAAAAAAATTTCTTGTTGATGGATTTCCACGGAACCAAGAAAATCTTACTGCAGCTGAGAACCTTCTACTCCTTGCTCAATGCAAATTTTCTTCATGTATATTGTCTGTGATCAATTAGGAATTTTGAATTTGAAGTTCTAAATCATATAGCAGATGAAAATGGAGCCAAATATTGTTTTATATTTTGATTTCCCTGTAAAGGAGTCAATGAGGCGCCTTTTAAAGAGAAATCAGGTTGGTTAGTTACTTGCCCCACACAAAATTTATCAGCGAGCACTCCTTAATTTTATATTGGATGTGCAGGGAAGAATTGATGATAACATTGAAACCATAAAGAAGCGACTAGAAGTATATTAGAAATGTACTGTGCCGGCAATTGATTATTACTTCTCAAAGGGGAAAGTTCAGAAGGTAAGGCTTCTACAGTAAATGTGTTCTTGTTTTGTTTTTTTTTTCTGATTAATGAATGTGCATGTCAATAATGATAAAATGTCTTATATCTACCTTTTCTAAAAATTTATATGTTGCTTTCTTGATACTTTGATATCTTTTGCAGATCAATGCTGGAAAGTCTGTCTAAGATGTGTTTGAGGCTGTCAAAAATGTTCTTTTAGATCTTTCAGCTAGTTAAAAAAAGTAATGTATTAGATGGAACGTATTGTCTGTATATTAACAACTCTATTTACTTAGGATAATGCCTTGTTTGTCTTGATCATGTAGAAAATGAAAGAATACTATATAGTAAGAATCATTTGCTTGAGTCAACCCAGAATCATGAGCCTTTTTGTTCTTTCCTATTCTCTCCTCTTGAGCCAATAGGAGTGCCTCAATTTCTTACTCTCTGTAAGCCTCAATTCTTGATGTTACAATAGTCACAAATCCATCATATTCCTCAGAAAGCCCATCAAAACTAGCATCAATGTGATCTGTCTCTAGCACTGATTTACCTACTGCAGCCAAAGCATCGGCACATTTCTTGATCTTTAACAAGAACTCAATCATTGCCAAGATACGTTATTCTGCTTCGCAATTGACTCTTAAACTGCTTTATCTTTGCACGAGTATGAGAATAAAAGAAAATTTCTAGTTTCTCCCTAATCTGATAGGACTTTTTATGACCAACTATTTTGGACAACATGCTTTTCAGGCATGGATGAGAGAGGGCCATGACATTAGTAGCTGGTCCTGTTGTTGCCAATTGAGGAACTGCTCAATGAATTTTCTGGTTTCATACTTCAGAAAGAAATCTGTTTGGTGTTGACCTTGCTCAAGGTAGATAACTCTCTGCAGCTTGTAGCCTATCACAGTCGCATGAAATGGATGATGGGAAGGAGAATGATAAATCAAATCTTTTCAATATCTATGCAGAAGGGCAGAATAAATAATTACAACAGAAAAATATAAGTCGAGGACACTAAAATTTTTAACGTGGAAAATCCCTCAATGTGGGGTGAAAAAATACGGGACTTAGTCCAATAAAATTTCTATTATAGTTAAGTAATAGGATACACAATTGTCCTATTAGTCACACCAGAGCTTATAGCAAATTCAAATTTTTTTTTATCAATACGGTAAAATATGACTAGAGAATAAATAAAACTCTTATTCGGTTGGAATCGCAAAACAGCTAATAGAGAAGGTATAAAAATGTTCAAACAATATGATATATACTACTTAGTATTAGGAATAACATACTAAAATTTTTAAAAAATACGGAGCAAATTTACCCATTTGATCTTTTAGCTAAAGTCTAAATATTTCAATTTTCTTCCTCTTCGCATTGTCATTATTTTTCTCTCTGAATATTAAAACTGTACATTATGTACTACTTAATATTAGAAATAATATACTACAGAAACGAAGCAACTTTATCCATATGATCTTTTAGCTGAAACGCCGTCCCTATTTTTCTCTCCGATTCTATTTTATTTTTTCCCCTAATACTTCTATTGCAGCACGCACTTTTCGAAAATAGGCAAACTAAATTTTAATTGAATCACATTTTCACCCTTCTTTTCATTTTATTTTGTTTTGTTTTTCTAATTAACTGGTTGTGGGCGCCATTGAGGAGAGACCCACCCAACAATTGAATATGTAAGCCAATAGAGAAGATTACATATACCCACTCCATAAATGACATGGAAGATTTAATGAGTTATTTCTTGTTGGCAAGCGAGGATGGTGAATCATTTGCATATACAGAAGCTTTTTGTTTAACACAGCAATTGCACATCATGAATGTGGATTTACATATTTGTTCAGCATCCCTTCTGGTCTTATTTTTTGGATGTAAGAGTATATTGAAACTGTACTTTGTGTTATGTCATATACAGCTACTTTTCTTAATTATTTTATTTTTGTTCCCTTTATACGCAAATGGTTTTTTGATGTATTATTGTGTTGTTTTCTATCTTTTGAAAAGCAATTTATTGATAGTTTTGTTGATGCTTTTAATATAATATTGATGTGATAAAATTACAAATATAAGAAGAAATGCATATAAAAATTTGGTCTTTATCCAGAATGAATAAAGCGTTATAGAATTAAACTTATTGTGTATATCGCACATGGGTTAGTTTTTTAATTAGTCTTTGTTTGTATGTTTCATGTCTTATTATCAATTTTTTTTTAATAAAAGAGATTACAGTTAATAATAAGCTTGTAAATAGTAATCTCTCTGTATTTATCGATTCGCAGTTAATTCCAGGGATATGGGCACATTTGGTTCTTTTAATTACACAAACTTTCTTTCTCACCATCCTCACAATTGACATGTGGTTGCTGTTTTATTATTATTATTTATTTGACTCTAAATGGATTTTGAATTCGAAACCTCAACTTTGAAAGTGTTTTGAAAGAAGACTATGATACCATTGAGTTAATTAACTCATTAATTAGTGATTGCATTTTACAATTAGCTCTGTTTGAGAAAAATTTAAATGAGTCTAGGAATAAATCATAATATCAAAATTGGGAAAGATATGAAAAGATATAGATATACACTAACATTTATCTTCGCAAACCTTTCAAAAAGTAAATTACATTGCATTCATCGTCTTTTAATTTTGCGCTTACTCCTCACTGCTGGTCTCTCTTTTTTATATCTGAAAATTACAAATTAAAGTCAACAATTTCTGGGATTAAGCTTTTGACCATAGTATCACTTTTGTCAATTCTATCAATTATTTAAAGTTAGATCGATCATGCTAGTTTCTTGATTAGATTTGAAAATAGTCCCTATGAAGAAAATATGGAATAATTTTACGTTGTTTATATTATTTTGAGTAAGAAACTTATACTTAAGAATATGTTTTGATATACTAGATTATTTTTTTGACACTAAAAATGACTTTGTCAAATTTTATGCATCATATATGTGCGTGGAATAAATTGTAGCATGCATGTCATCTTGCGACATATTTTTAATATTGCTTTTTATATATTTGTTTGATAACAATATTTTTTTAAATTTGTGCAAATACAAGTTTAATTACTCTTGTAGTTGTTACTAAAAAAAAACACATACACACAAGACTATTTGTCTATTCTCTCAATTTTATGCAGTATTCTTAATTAAAAGAGAAAATAATTCATTTATGTATGTGGAAAATATTTTTAAAATTTTTATTTTATTATTTAAGATATTATGCTTTGATTTTTAAGCTTTTAAGAGAAATCAATAATTTATGATACACTTTATATAAGATTATTATTTGAGGAAAAATAGATTGAGCTTTTCATTTATTTGTTGGAATACATTTGCATACAATTAAAATTTTACAAACTGTGAAAATTTCATATTTATATTCATAATCTTGTGATGATGTAAGATACTTTGAGTAAATAAAAAAAATTGATAAATTATTATGAGGTATGATATCTCTTTTATAATAAAGATGAAAAATCCTTTGGATGTCACAGTGAGTTTATTTAAAATGATTATTACCAATATTTCAAAAAATTATTATTCAACATTTTGAATTATATATTTAATTTTAAGGATTATTTAGATATTTAAGAAAATATGATGAAAACAAAATTATTGAATATTGGTGTGTGTGTGTGTGTGTATAATTTTGCGATTAATTTATAAAAGTAGGTGATAGTAGAGGTGAGGATATGACAATATGGTGAATATGAAAATTTGAGTTTATTCTTGTTATGAGCATATATATCAATGCAAACTTAAAGTTCAAATGTTAATTACACGTGAAATGCGTTAACTATGTGACATTTCATTAGCATCTAAAGGCCTATGAATCACATTTATGTTAGTTGCAAATATTCCAGTATAGCTATTTATAAAAATAGGTGATAGTAGAGACGAGGATATGACAATATGGTGAATATGAAAATTTGAGTTTATTCTTGTTATGAGCACATATCAATTCAAACTTAAAGTTCAAATGTTAATTATACGTTAAATGCATGAACTATGTGACATTTCATTAAAATCTAAAGGCCTATAAATCACATTTATGTTAGATGCAAATATTCCAGTATAGCTATTTATTCCCGTCGGATAATATGTTGTATAATAGCTAAAAATTTCTAAATATGTTAGAAGCGTGATAAATTTATTAGTATAAATAATATTTATTTATTTATTTTTTTGAAAAAAAGAGAAATGAAAATTTTCAAAAAATACACTGTAGATGAGGTCAATACTAAGTCACTACTATAGATCAATAATCTCACATTTCTTGATAAGTATCCCAAGATTGTGGTTCTCGTCAAGATACTAAATTTTGTTTTGAAGTACTATTTTAGTGACTTCAGAAATAGAAATATTTCGAAACATTTCAAAAATTTCGTAGAAATAAAAGATTTTTTAAAAAACGTTTCAAATAATATTAAACAATATTTTTTGTTAATTTTAAAAGATTTTAACATAATATTAATGATGTAGATATATAAAATTATGTTAAAATTAATTTGAATTAATGTCTATAGTTGAATAGTAAATAAACATGCTACTACAGTGAGGACTCCAACTCAAATTCCAATATCATTCAATAACAACCTTTCTCTTGCATCAATCTTTCTATTTTCTTAACTCTTTCATGGCCTTTATCTTTAAGTATCTCTCTGTCAACTATTATTATGTTTCTATCTTTAGGTATCTATCTCAGGTATCTTCCTATCTTTTTGTTTCTCAATCTATCTTTTCATCATTTTTGTAGTTTCTTCTTTAAAATGAAAACAATGAAGGAAGCAATATCATGAGAATGAGGGAGAAGAGTAGGAAGCTGACAAAGATGTTGTGAATTCTGAGAAAAAATAATTTGGTGTTGGATGTGATGTGATACTACTTTCATCTACTTTCATTGTCACGGCCCTAATTTTAAGGCATGTGAAACACGTATACCATGAACATATATTATCCATAGTCGTGAATACTCCAATCCTTTATCATGCAAACAGATACATATAGGTTCTCCCATATATCATATACAGACCAAATCCATAAACATAAGAGTAACAGCAAAAGCAGGGATCCTACTTGTGGCATATAGAGCATACTCTAGAATGCAAGTACAATATAAATTAAAATATATGAGCCCTAGAAACAAAATAGGCTCATCAAAGAAAATGTCACCTAACTGATCACCTATCTGATGGGAAAGGACAAAACTCTGTATTCTTATCTAAAAAATATAGAAATATCGTGTAGTGAGTTTGACAACTCAGTAAGCAGATAATACCTCATATGACCTCTTAGATCAACATATGGATGTACTCATATTTTAAATTTATCATATTGAAAATTATAGTTTATAAGTGCATCCATATGGGACCTGCATTTCAAAAATTCTCAATTTAAATCATATTTAGATATCTTTAAACATATATGATACAATATGATCATTAATCAAACGTTTATATACATTAAAAACATTTCTTATAAAAAATATTAGGAGAATTCTATATCAGAATCACCATATCAGAGTTCAATCTCTTTTGTAGTTTATTGGTGTAGGGTTTGCCTATACTTAGCATCTCAGCCAAGGTTTACCTTACCAACATTCAAGAGGACACGCGAAAGAACTCTAATATGGGTAATTTTTCAAGCACAAATTAAGGGAAGGCAAATCACATACCATCTAGCTGACATCTCGCCTAGATAGGAGGCATCCCGCTCTCCATCACATATCATATCCCGTGTGTTGGCCTTCACACGAGACTAGCACCACCCCTGCTAGCTGAGGTATCAAGGTGCACCAGGGCTAACAACACCTGTTGTTAGCAAATAGTGTTTCTAATAGGATTCTTCTACAAAAATTATCGTATGCACATATTCCATATCATTCAAAACAGAACTTTCAGTATAATATAGAATTTCAGTCTTAATACAACTCATCTGTCATAAATTTCTCAAACAGGGTTTATCACATATACATGCCCTTTCTCGAGGCAATCATATAGCTTTATAAATAAATGCCACGTGTATAAATATTCACTTAATCATTTAATGAGAAATACATATAGTATCAAATATACTATGAGTTCAAAAATCTATTTTTAAAACTATACTCTTCTTGAACTATATTCCAGATTGTAAACAATTCAAATAATTTAATTCATTTCAGAAACATATAAAAGTGTAAATAACTTATAAACACAATCAATTACACATTTAAAGATCAAGAAGAGTATAGAGCAAGTCATAGAAAATATTATCCACTCACAAGATAAAACTCCAGGTTGGGTAGCTCTAAAATGCACTTTTTCAATCCACATTTGACTAAATAGACCTAAAAAACATGTCTAGAGGGTCCAAAAATCTAGGAAATGACTCCAAAATCGCACAATTTGACTTCCGAGAGTTTAGTCAACACTGGTCAACTGCTGGGTACTATTCATAGTTGGAAAGTATTATTTATCGCCGAAAATCACTATTCACAATGCACAAAAAGTTGTTAGATGGCCGAAAAAATTCATATCTTAAAGTTTAACTAACTCCTGAATTCATCTATAGTGTCAGATTTTCAATTTAAAGTCTCTAAATAGGAGTTTTAGAGTTTACCTTTTTCTAAGATTTTTTTATTTTCAATTTGTAGTGATTCAGCGGCTGATTTGAAAAATTATTTGGCCAATATCGTAGTACTCTTTGTCTTAAATCCAATTGTACCCTTAGTTTTAAGATCAGATGCCTATAGACACTCCAGATCTAGAGAAAAAAATATAGAAGTTACTATTCATACTATTCATTCGGTTACGGGACTTTTCATCTTCCGCATCTCCTCCTCCCCCTTTTTATTTCTTTTATTTTTTACTTATTATTATTTAATGATTAAATATTTAAAATTTTTTATTTTTATTTTTATTATATACATATAAATACTATTTTTCATCCTAAAATATCTCAAATTTTTTTTAAAAAATTTACATTCTTATAAAATTTTAATTGAACTCTAAAATCATGACCTTTCTTGATAAAATTTTAATAAAACAAATCATAAAATAAATATCTTTATACATAATAAAAGAAAGAATATTTTTAAAAATAAAATAAAAATTTATTTGCTTTTAGCAAAACATAATCATTTAAAATAAAAATATATTTTTTTATCATAAAACATTATTATTTAAAAATTATGGGATATTACATTCATATTGTCAATTTTTTCATTTTTTAAATTAGTTTGGTACTTTCTATCGAAAAAACTCAAAACAAGAGTATTTTTGTCGAAACAACTCAAAATAGAAGTATTTTTGTCAAAAAAACTCAAAATAGGAGTATTTTCATCAAAATAACTCGAAATAAGAGTATTTCTATTAAAACAATTCGAAATAAGAGTTTTTAATTAAAACAATTCAAAATAAGAGTATTTTCATTGAAACAACTCAAAATAAGAGTATTTCCGTCGAAACAATTCAAAATCGTCGAAACAACTCGAAACACAAGTATTTCCACAGAAACATTCCATAACAAAATAATTTCAATCGAAATAGCATAATTTTTTAACAAACACTTTATTTCGTTTTAATAACTGTTTCGTGTCGGTGACTCCTGAAACGAAAACGTTTCGGTCATTTTGATGGAAAAGAAAGAAAATTTAGTACATTGGTTCTCGTACTAAAAAATTAAAAGATCTCAATAAAATTTAGAGAAATGTAAGAAAGAAATGAAGTTGGTGTTGATAATATAAAATCAATAATTATGAGAGAGTAGAATATCATATTGTGGAATTATATTGACATCAAAATAATTTGCCAAATAAAAAAAGGTAATACAAGCTAAGCTAGTTTTATTTGCTAAACACAAGTCATTTAAAACAATTGTCTAGATAAAGATGTAAAATCCATGAGGTATAAATGAGTATTTTTTCATTAGATAAATAAAATTGTAATATAGTATATATGTGATATAATAGCTCTCACAAAAAGTTTGACCTAGATTATGAGGAGATATATTCTCCTCTTACATGGATGTATTAAATTTTTTCTTATGGTTTCTAAAAGACTTCTTAT
Organism: Gleditsia sinensis; assembly: GCA_037074535.1. Taxonomy (NCBI): domain Eukaryota; kingdom Viridiplantae; phylum Streptophyta; class Magnoliopsida; order Fabales; family Fabaceae; genus Gleditsia; species Gleditsia sinensis. The sequence continues at coordinate 38,765,102 of CM073473.1, read as the reverse complement.
TCATCTAATTGATATTGTAATTAATATTTTTAATATACGTCATTAAATAGTGACATATAAATAATTATAAGATAAACTTTTGAAGCATTTGAAATGTTATAAGCGTTAAAGCAATTTGATTGCATATTTATGTTAAACATATTGAAAATGTTTTGAAGACATTGTCTATAATTTAAAAATTTTATAGAATAAATCTTATTTATCAATTATCTATGTGATGAAATTTTTGAATTAATTTAATCCATCAAGTTTCAAATGGTTTTTTTACTCACTGATGTACAAACATATTTTTCTCATGTCAAATAAGATACAACTTTTGGTCCTTAAACACTAAACAATTTGCAACTTGTAAATTTCACTTGACATGACATAGTTTTTGTAGTTAAGGTATAATTTTTCACTGTTTTTTTTGGACAAAAGGCTGAAGCCTAAACATAAACTGATGGAGCAAAAAGCCCAAAGCTGAGAGAGACACAGCAGACTCGATTTGTACAACAAAACCACGAGGAGAGGTGCTTTCCTCTAGGATGGAGAGGTGATCTTTCTCTACCAAGAAGAGTTGATTGCTTGAGAGTAGCTCAAGAATCTTAGAAGTGTCACTAAGCATCGTGTAAGGTACGTACAGAAAGCGCCCTTGTAGAGTCAACAACAAAGGAAAATGGAGACTGGAAGAAGTGATATGATCACTGAGAGCAGCAACAGGGATGGAGGGAAAGACAGAGGAGAAGAATTCATACAACTAGAAGCGGATGAAAAACATGCTCTAAACCTGACATATAGAAGCCTAGTAGGCAAGATCATAGTAGACAGACTGCTAAACAAGAAAACAGTCAAGATGATGATATAAAAGGGATGGGGAAGTTCAGGAGGATTAAGTATAGTGGATATGGGACTGAACACGTTTTTATTCAACTTTAAAGAGGAGGAAGCAGCCAAAAGAATCATGGAAGGTACCAAATGGAACATTATGGGGCACTTACTTAATATACAATACTAGAACCCAAAACAAGACATACAGGAGATGATCTTCAACTTCAGCCAGTACTGGGTCCAAATCCATGGGCTGGCCTTAGAAAACCTGAATGTAAGAAATGAGAACATTATTAGAGATAGGCTGGGAAACACAATAGAAGTAGAAGACCCCATGGTAGAAGGGAAGATACTGAGAAACTTCCTGCGGGTAAGAATCCTTAAAAACTTGAGGGAGCAATTTATCACAGGCTTCTAGGTTCCCAGGAAAAATCTACCCAGCATGTGGATCAAAATGAGATATGAAAAGCTCTAGGAATACTGTTACAAATATGGATGTCTTGGCCACGAACAAAAAGACTATCGTAAGGAGGAGATGGAGACCATGAACGAGGAAACCATGCCAAAATATGGGTTTGGCCTGGGAGTGCAACCAACAAATCCACTAAGCCTGAGTGCAAAAGAGGGCAGATGGTGGAAGAACGACGATGGAGAACGGTAGAGCTCAGGCGAGAGTGGAAACCGTACAAGAATCAATGGAACAGATGGCGCATCGTATGAGAAGATCAGAAGCAGGAGCAGGCTAGAGATGTGGTCAGAATATAGCCAATATAGACCAGGAGGATACAAAATAGGGAAGCAAGAAGAGGAGGAAAAAACAAACCAGGAAAACACTAGAAAAGAACATACTATGCCTGGGCAGGAAAAGGAAAAAGATCTAGGACACGAGAAACGAAAACATAGATCAGAGGGGGAGAAAAAGGAGGTTGAAAAGGAAAAGGTAGCTTCAGAAGTTGAATTTAAAAAGCTGAACCTGCAGGACACCAGTGGCTGCCACATAACAAGGAAGGTAGTACAAGGTTTTAAAGATGGGCCTACGGAGGACACAGGCCTAATGGACCCAGTCAATCATAAACATAATACAAACCTGGAAAGCATGGACCAAGCAGGACTTGGATATGAAACTGCTAAACCACCCAGTGGAGCAGAAGAATCAAAGAAGAAGGAAGATGGGGTTTGTGGACCGGACATGGAAATAAGCCCATATGCAGAAACAAAGGAAAAATAGAGGGAGACAGAAAAGCCTAACAACTGGAATGTGGAAGCTGAGGGAGGCATTGGAACACAACAAAAAACCAAAAAAAGCTAAGAAAACAGGTTCAATTCAGGAAAAAATGGAAAAGAAAATAGAGGAAACTGGAGAAACATCAGCAGTACTATGTTGAGTTACCTAGTGAGGATGAGGTAGAGCAAGAAGAGGAAGGGAAGAGAGGAGAGACAAGGAATTGGCCGTTAGTGGAAAATGAGTTGGCAACAGCAATGTGAAAATTCTTAAGCCTGAAAAGGGGAAGAGCATTGGAAGAGGAAAGCAAGCAAATGCCTGAGGAAGAAAACAAATGGAAAAACGAAAAGGAGAAAACAGAGCAAGGCAGTAACATGAAAAAGCTAAAATGGAAGGAAAACACAGTAGTGGGGAAGAAGTAAACCAGAACCAACTGATAACAATGGTTGAGGAGGCAAGTCTAACCATGCCCCACCCCTCCAAATGACAACAATAAGTTGGAATTGTAGAGGGGTGGGGACAGCTTTGACAGTCTGAGAATTAAAAGACTTATGTCTAAAAAATAAGCCCCTACTTTTGTTTCTTATGGAAACAAAAGCAAAAGAGAAAAAAATGGACAATTTGAGGAGGAAATTGGGATTTGATGGTATAGCTGTGGTAAATCCTAGAGGGAGAGCAGGAGGCCTGAGCCTAATGTGGCAGAGGGGATGTGAAGTAGAAATTTTAGCTAAGAACCATAACTACATCCACACAAAAATAAAGATAGAAGAGGAGCAGGAAGACAGCTTTAACACCTTTATATATGGAGATCCTGAACCAAGAAGGAGGTAACAATGGAAGACCATTACAGATCTGAACCCGAGTATGGATCATTCTTAGAGCTGCATAGGAGACTTTAATGAAATGCTACTACACCAGGGAGAAAAAGAAAGGGGGAGACCACAGAATAAGAAAAAAATAGAGATTTTCAGGAATTTCCTAATTGAGAATGGCCTAGATGATTCCCCCATTAAGGGCTACAGGTTCACATGGAATAACATGAGGGAGGAAGGGGGTAAAAAAAAGGATTGATAGACATGTAACTAATGAAAAATGGAGTAACAAGTATAAAGATGCAAGGGTCTTAGCCTTGCTGGTTATGGGATCTGACCACTGTCCCCTACTTATACTAGCAAAACCCAAGGCGCTAAGAAGAGAGAAACAATTTAAATTTAAAGCATTTTGGGCAGACCATGAAAAGTTCAAAGGGGAAGTGGAGAAATGCTGGAACAATAAAGAAAATGCTGAAAACCTTCCTGGTGTCATTTCAAAGGTGAGCAACATGGCAAAACACTTAGAGGAATAGAAAAAAAAAATAGCTTCAAAAGAGCTGATGTACAAATTCTAAAGCTAAAAAGAAGGTTGCAGCAAATTCAGAATAGTAGACAGAACAACTTGAACTTGGAGGAAGCAAAAAAAATAAGGGGAAAAATTAACCAACTATGAAAACAGGAAGAGAAGTTTTGGGCTCAAAGGTCAAAAATCAAATGGCTGGAATGTGGGGACCGAAACAAAAGGTTCTTTCATCAGTCCACCATGCAAAAAAGGAGGACAAACCGAATAGTGAGAATCAAGACTGAAGATAGTGAATGGAAAGAAGGGGAGGATATTATACAGGAAACCTTCCAGGAGCATTTTTTTGACTGTTTGAGTCTACACAACCTGGAAGTAGTCCAAGCATAGGAGAGGTAATCCCAAAGATGATATCTAGAGAGATGAATGAAGATCTATTGAGGGAAGTAAAGGAAGAGGAAGTGGAAAGTGCAGTTTTCAGTTTAGGGGCTATGAAAGCTCCTGGCCTGAATGGTATGTGTAATATCCCTCAATTAATTCTATGTTATGGCATGATTTTCTAGGTTCAAAGGATGGGGGAAAAATATTAATTCTCTTTTTAGAAGAAAAACTAGGAAGGATGAAACCCTAATTTTCTAATCTCTTAGAATAGAATTAAGTAGTGAGATAGGGTTAGAATTATGAATAAAAGGTGTCTCTAAGATCTACTAAGTTTTATTTAGGGAATTGGAGGAAGCAAAACAAGGCTTTAGTCAAGGGGTTAGTCATATTCTAATGGTATGTCAATCTTGTAATAATTAGAGAAATGAGGGGCAAAGTCATATTCTAATGGTATGGCAATCTTGTAATAATTAGAGAAATAAGGGGTTACTCATATTCTAATGGTATGTCAATCTTGTAATAATTAGAGAAATGAGGGGCAAAGAATAAGAGGGAGTAACTTCTAGAAGTAATGCTATTTTATCAATATATTGGGGATAAGATTCAATAATTTGATCAAAGCGAGATAAGACTCAACAATTTGATCAAAGGGGGAGAGGAATCAGAAACAAAAAACATAGCCAAGAAGGAGAAGAGGAAGAAGGAAGAAGGAGAGAGAGAGAGAGAAGAGAGAAAGGCATCAATAAGAAGGTATCCAAGGAGTTCTTAAGGTAGGTTTAACATTAATTGACTATGAAGCTTGAAATCTTGATGACATATGTGTGTATGAATAATTGTAAGTTTTTTTTGATAGAGGTATCTTATGCATGTATTGGATTGATCATATGAATATCCATGTAGAGCAAAGGTTTGGATGCATATGTATTGCATGTTTTGTGCTGAAAAATTGGCTTTGGATGGATGAAATTCGATGGTCTAAATGAATAAATCTGTATTTTCTGATTTATGTCGAATCAGAAGATGTCTTCAACATAAAAGTTATAGATCTGTGTCTTATGGTTAAAACCACTCAAGAATCACTTTAATCTGACCTAATATGAGAGAGTTATGCCTCAACGAGTGAAGGAAGGTCAGAATTTAAGCGCAGAATCATGATCTTGGGTTTATAACACTTTTATATTTAAATCTAGTTGAAATCTGTAAAATTAGTAAACATACAAGTTGTAGATAATTTTCACTAAAATCGCCTTAATTGGAGTTGAAATGAGGGAGTTATGGCCTGGAGAGTGAAGGAAGGTCAGGCTGGTCGCTAGACTACAGCCCGAAACACGGCCGTGTTTCAAGACACGTCCAGGCTATGTTGGGGGCTGTTTTTGAGATTCTGGAGCATGGTTTGCAAAATTTTAAGCATGGTCGTGCCCTGGGACACGGGCAAGCCGTGGTTGAGGCTAAAATTGCCCTATTTTACATTTTGAAGGCTCTAAATGAACCCCAGTGAATGGATGATGCTAAGGAAAACTAAAATACAAATAAATACCTTGTTAATGATGCATTGTAGTGTGAATTATAACCTTTTATTATAAGAAATTAAATCACATATTGAATATAGATAAGATGTATGTGAGATGGATGCATGATGCATTGATGAGAATCATATAGATGAGATGTATGTGAGATGGATGCATGATGCATTGATGATATTCATATAGATAAGATGTGTGTGAGATGTATACAAGATGCATTGATGAGATGCATATGAATGAGAAGTGTGTGCATGTGTGAAATACTTGCAAGGTAAATGGATGATGTATATGCAGATGAGGCATTGTGTGTGTTGTATATATGTTGCATTAATGAAAATATGAGAGTGCATGACCTAGTGAAAGGCATGTATGATATATGGGTAAATTGTATTTTCATGAGATGCATGATCTCAAAGGTGTATGTGATGCATATGAAGTGAATGCTTAAAAGCATAAGTGTTATATGTGATGGTGTGATGTGTGAGTGATACACCTATATCTTAAAATGAAATATTAGGATGACCTTTATAGTGGCAAGGTGACCCGGCGACATGCGGCACCTTGTGGTAGTAAGGTGACCTGAGAGGTCGTAATGGCTATGAGACGGTACCGGATAGGGGACGCCCTATTAGCCTTGAGTGAGCCATGGGTTATGGCCACTTCGACCAAGTGATATTGACCTATTAACAACCGAGAAATTTTTGGTGTATGCATGGTGTATGCATTTCAATCATTTTATATTATATGTACTGATTATAGTTTTAAATAATGTTTTCTGTAGCCTATACAGCTGAACACGTCACTTTTTTTACTTTCATTATAAATTGTTAATGTTAACCCTATTGAGATTTTATTCTCATTAATTTTGGTGATGTGTTTAGATAATAGCAACTGAGATGCCCCTCCTGAGCCAGTTCATCGTCTTACAAGATGTAATAATAATGAACGTAGTAGAGATCCCGGTATCAGCACCACCCCCTCTATCACCCCATGCACCCTAGAGGTGTGGTGCTAGGCCAGGGCCTAGTCAGTAGGATGTACATTATGTAATATAACCAGTGTATATTTTTGGAAGAATAATTCCTAGTGTTACTCTTGTATAACTCTAATACTGATGTAACCTCTTGTGGAGTGATTATATAAATATGTGGTATTTTATTCTTATGGCTTAGTAAGATTAAGAAAATTCACTTGTAGTATAAACCAAGATAAAACTGAACGCATATATAAAAAAAACCTGGCTCTTACATAGTTGGTATCAGAGCATGGGGGTGTGTGGTCACCTATGTCAACTTATGAATGATCCGAATAGGCTTGTGGAGTTTGTGTAGGGTCGCATGAATTTATGATTAGGAAATTACTAGTGTTTCCTAACTATATGTTTTGGTGGTGTGATTGCTACTGTAAGGTTTTAATCCGCTATTGGGCTTGATCACCTCAATAGTGACTCATTAATTTTTTTATTACTATAGTAAGTGATGGCACCACTAAGGCAAAATCCGACCAGCAGTGCGGAAATGACCCTACATGACCTAGCCATTGCTATTCGAGACCAAGTAGTTGCCACAAATCAAATTTTACAACACATGCAAAATAACAACAACCGTGGTGATGAGCATGGTAACCCACGAGTAGTAGGTAATGAGAATGGATGGACAAAGTTCATGAGGATTCGGCCTCCATCTTTTATGGGCAGATATGATCCAAATACTGCTGAGAGATGGTTGGCAGAACTAGAGAAGATTTTTGATGTCCTAGACTACCCTGATGAGCAAAAGATCACTTTTGCAGTTTATATGCTTAAGGTTGAAGCCAAATATTGGTGGAGGGGAGCCAAAGAGCTGCTAGTCCACCAGGGGAGACATATTACATGGCTAGTTTTTCGAGAAAAATTCTTGGGAAAGTATTTTCCTAGCAGTGTAAGGGTTGAAAATAAAGTTAAATTTCTTCAGCTTAGGCAGGGCAGCTGGACCATTGACCAATATGTGGCTAAATTTGAAGAATTGTCTAAATTTTCCACTTATCTGCAGTATAATCCAGATGAAGCGTGGAAGGTAGTTAGATTTGAGATCGAACTAAATCCAGAAATCTGGAGTGTGGTGGTTGCTTTAGAGATTCGAGAGTTCTCCTCCCTAGTCAACAAATGTAGACTGCTGGAAAAGAGTTTGAGAGCGGCAGGGGAGGAGAGGGAACGCCAAACTTTATGGAAGAGGAAGAGGGAAACTTCTACATACAGTAGGGATCTCAGGGTCAAGAACCATGCAAGAGGTAAACAACATGTAGCTACTAGACCCAGACCCTTTTCACAAAGACCAACAGTGAGCACATGTGGAAGATGTGGATGAATTCACGGGGATAGGCCATGTTACTTTACTCAAGCCACTTGTTTCCGTTGTGTCCAGAAGGGGCATTTACAGAGACGTTGCCCAATGAATAGTGGAAAAGGGCCTGAACGAACTCTACAGGCAGCAGGGAGAGTATTTACCTTGAGTGGAGCTGAGGCAAAACAAAACCCCGACTTGATTCAAGGTATGTGTTATGTCAATAAATTGCCTTTGACTGCACTTTTTGATTCGGGCGCTAGTCATTCTTTTATAGCATGGGATAATGACTCCTACGGGAGAGAAGGTGATTACTTCCTCGATGTGTTTGAATTGTTCCATGGTGGTGCATGATAGGTCTTTTGTAGTGGATTTGATTTGCTTACCTTTAGATAGTATAGATGTTATTTTAGGGATGGATTGGTTGAGTCAGAATCGAGTGCTTCTCAACTGTTGTGATAAGACTCTAGAATTCCTTCTAGTTGTTTTTGGGGAAAAACAATGCAATATTATCAGTACACATAAAGCTATTAAGGGACTGAAGAGTACTGATTTAAGTTGTATTTTCTTATATTCTGTCAATCCGGAGATAAACCAAGAGCTACATGGGATTCCTATAATCTGTGAATTTCCAGAGGTCTTTCCCTCAGAAATTTCAGAACTGCCACCAAGGAGAGAGATAGCATTTTCCATTAACCTGGCACCAAAAGCAAAACCTATTTCCATTACTCCATATAGAATGTCTCCAGTAGAATTAAAGGAGCTTAAAAAGCAGATTGAAGAACTACTGGAGAAGAATTTCATCTGGCCTAGTGTGTCACCCTGGGGAGCGCCTGTACTATTTGTGAGGAAGAAAGATGGCAGTATGAGATTGTGTATTGACTATAGACAACTCAATAAGGCAATTGTTAAAAATAAATATTCACTACCCCGGATAGATGATTTGCTAGACCAGTTGAAAGGGGCCATAGTTTTAAGGGGCCACAGTTTTCTCGAAGATAGATTTGAGATCAGGGTACCATTAGATCAGGGTTAAAGAAGATGATATCCTGAAGACAGCCTTCAAAACGAGATATGGGCATTACGAGTTTTTGGTAATGCCGTTCGGAGTCACAAATAGACCTATAATTTTCATGGATTATATGAACCGTATCTTTAGGCCCTACTTGGACCAGTTTGTGGCGGTCTTTATAGATCATATTTTGGTATACTCGAAGAGTGAAGAGGAGCATAGTCAGCATCTTTGGATAATACTTCAAATCTTAAAGGAGAAAAAAATCTTTGCGAAGCTAGAAAAGTGTGAATTCTGGCTAAAAGAGGTAAACTTTTTGGGTCATGTCATTTCCCAAGATGGTATAGCAGTAGACCCTAGCAAGACTGAAGCAGTATTAAAGTGGGAGAGGCCCAAGACTGTGACGGAGATTAGAAGTTTTCTGGGGTTAGCTGGGTATTACAGGAGATTTATACAGGAATTTTCTTGAATAACATTGCCTCTAACTCGGTTAACCAGGAAGGGAAGTTTTTTTAAATGGACTCAAGAGTGTAAGGATAGTTTCCAGGAGCTTAAGAATCGATTAACTACCCCTCATGTTTTAGTCATTCCTAATTCTTCTGGACATTTTGAAGTTTATATGGATGCTTCTAAGAAGGGACTAGGCTGTGTTCTGATGCAAGAAGGTAGAGTGATTGCTTATGCTTCTCAGAAATTACGATCACATGAGGAAAGTTACCCCATACATGACCTAGAGCTAGCAGCAATAGTTTTTGCTCTGAAAATCTAGAGGCACTTTTTATATGGAGCCGTGTTCGAAGTTTATAGTAATCATAACAGTTTAAAATACCTTTTTGATCAGAAGGAGTTGAACATGAGACAGAGGAGGTGGATGGAGTTTATTGATGATTATAAGTTTGAGCTGAAGTACCATCCGGGAAAAGCTAATGTAGTAGCTGATGCATTAAGTCGGAAGTCACTACACGTGAGTCAAATGTTAGTGAAAGAGATGAAGTTATTAGAGGATTTTAGAAATCTGAGCTTATCGGTTACAAGCAATCCTAAAGGCTTAAGACTTAGCGAGCTGCGAATTGAATGTGACTTGAAGACGCAAATAAAGGAAGCACAATCGCGGGATGAATTTTTCCAAGACCGGAGGGAACAATCGGACTTTGCAATTTCAAGGGATGGGATTCTTGAATATCGAGGGCGAATGTGTGTGCCAAAGGAAGGGGCTCTAAGGGATAAGGTTCTAGAAGAAGCTCATCAAAGTAAATACACTATTCACCCGGGATCCACTAAAATGTACCAAGACTTGACAAAGAGGTACTGGTGGCTAGGGATGAAGAAGGACATTGCAGAATATGTTACTAGATGCCTAATTTGCCAGAAGGTGAAGATAGAAAATCAAAAACCAGCAGGACTACTACAACCCTTGGAGATACCGAAGTGGAAGTGGGATAGTATTTCTATGAATTTCATTATGGGGTTGCCTAAAACTCAAACCGGGTTTGATGCAATATGGGTAATAATGGACAGATTGACAAAGTTTGCTCATTTCTTGCCCATTAGAATCAATTATCCATTAGAGAGACTAGCCCACATATATGTAATATCCAACTTCCTCCAAGATTTTCTTCATTAATCACTTCCAACAAATTGAAATCACAAATTTTTCCTGATTTTGTCTTACCTATCCTCAAGTATATCCATTATGCTTAAATCTCCATCTTATAACACTTTCCCATCAATAGCCAATCTTTAACCAGTCCTAACATATCTTACTTTCACTATTCATAACATGTCTACTACCTACCCATCTTAATTCACTTCTCACACATTCATATATTTTAGTGACATACTATCCAAATCTCAGACATCACTCAAGTCACAACCTCAACATACAGAAATAGTCATAAATTTACATTAAATAATCACATTAGATAACTTATAAATTTAGACACAAATATATAATTTTTCTTCATGCTATAATTTATGTTATTTACTCACTCACCTATTAGGAAACCTACGATATTTCATGTAAAACCTCAAATAACGCCATTTGTATATTGTTTTGGTAGCTATTCATTCGTCTAAAACTCTCTCCAAAAACAAACTGTGAATTGTGGTCCTTGATCAGATATAATCGATATCAGTACCTTATGAAGTCTCACTATCTTATTCAAATACAAATTTTCATACTGAGTTACACTATATGTGGTTTTCACTATGTTGATTTAGTCAACCTATCAATGATCACTTGAGTCAAACTCTTTTTTTTTTGTCCGTAGTAACCCTATAACACAATTCATAGCTATTCTTTCCCATTTCCATTCAAGTATCTTTATCTGTAGATGTAATCCTATAGGCCTTTAATGTTTTGCTTTTACTTGTTGACATGTTAAACACTGAGAAATATAATTAGTTATATCTTTCTTCATACCCTCCCACCAATAAATTTCTTTTAAATCTTAATACATTTTCGTTGATACAGGATGAATGGTATACATAGATTGATGGGCTTCTCCTAGAATCTCTTTCTTAAGTTCTTTTTTTTTCTTAGGTATACACAACCGTTTGTCCAATCTCAGAATTCTTTTAGAGTTTATAGTAAATTCAATATCACTGCCATTCTTCACCTCTTAATTTTTTTTACATAAATAGGCATCCTCTTTCTGTGCCTTTTTCACATGTTCAACCAAAAATGATTGAAACTGTATGAATTTCACATGTATCACTATACATATAATGCCTCCAAACTTTGATAGTAAAACCACTGCTTTTATTTCTAAATCATAAATCAGATAATTTTGCTCATTTGGTTTAAACTGTCTAGATACATATGCAATGCATCGAATATATTGCATCAATACACACCTTAATCCAATTCTTGATGCATCATAATATACCGTGTATCCATCGGTACCTAAAAAAATAGACAGTACTAGCGCCGTAGTCAAACATTCCTTTACTTTTTAGAACTTTTTTTCACATTCATCTTACTAGTCAAGTTTTATTGCTTTCATTGTCAACCTCGTCAAAGGAGCAACAATTTTTTTTGAAAAATCCTAATAAACTAATAAAATTACGAATCTTTGTAATTGTGATATGCTGTGACCATTGCTGCACTGCTTATACCTTTTTAGAATTAACTTGAATATCATCCTTGATAATCACATGCCCTAGAAAGATAACACTACTAAGGAAAAATTCACATTCTGAAAAATTTAGGGATACATCTAGTGTTCTCTTAAGGTTTGCAAAGCTAGCCTTAAATATTGCTCATGCTTGTCAGAACTCCTTGAATATACCCGGATATCATCTATGAATACAATAACAAATTGATCAAAGAAATGTTTAAATACTCTATTCATAAAATCCATAAATGTAACTGAGGCATCTGTTAAATCAAATGGAACAAATGGAATTACTAAACTCATAGTGCCCATACTGTATTCTAAAAGCAGTTTTTGGAATTTTTTTTTATCTCTTATCTTCAATTAATGTTGAGCACTCTATAGTTGCTCAAACAAATCATCTATACGAGATAATGGGTATTTATTACCCACTGTCACTTTATTCCATTATCTGTAATCTATGCATAACTATAGTGATCCATTTTTCTTTTTCACAAATAAGACTAGAGCACCTCAAAAAGAAGTACTAGGGCGTATAAATCCCTTGTTTAACAAGTCTTGTAAGAATTTTTTTTTAAAAGTTCAATCGATATAATTCTATATAGGGATACAGATACTAATTGGGTTGTAGAAAATAAATCAATATCAAATGCTATTTTTCGTTTCGTGGGTAATCCAGACAATTCTTTTGGGAACACAAAGAAATTCCCTAATCATTGGAACTTGATCTCCATTGGTATACTTTAAACCAACATCTCTCATCACTGCCAAATATCCTTGGTACCATTTTTTTTTGTAATACCTTATGAGCTGCTAAAGCACAACTCCTTTACTAAACCCTAACCTTTATGCTATTGATGACATCTTCATACTGTATCAGCTAGATCGCACTTTAAAACTCTCAAACAAGGTCAACCCATTTTAACTTTATTCTTTAACATGCTTATGTAATGTCTTAACCATCAATCATGAAATGTTTATGTCTATCCAAGAGTCCTTCACATGAATAACCCATTTTGCATGCCTCAAATTTTAAATTTCTATGGGCAAACCTTCCTTTCTCATAATGCTTATACATAATATTATTGAAAACCAAACTATTTGCGAATTCTTTATATCAATAAAATCTATCATTGAAAATATTATCTTCACAGATTTCCTACTCTCAAATTCAATTCACCCCACAGCTTATCAAATCCATTTATATACATAGATTCCAACTCATCCATCTAAAAAGAGATTTACATATATTTCCAAAATACTCACTTTATTACAAACCATTATCTTAAAGTTAACAACCTCAATCATATCATAACCCACTATCAATATTGTAATAGCCATTCGTCATATTGTTTCATATAAATAAATTAAACAACCAATTCATACCTTCTAGACATTCAAACACAAAATTACCTTTGTGTTTGGATGAAATTTTTTTATTTTCAGCTAATTCTTTTTCTTCGCACCCAAGAGGGTTCTCTTTTTCACTGTTCATCAAAACGAGTTCAAGAGCTGGACTGATAGTCCACTCTCAAGAAACACCATATAAGACATATGCATTGATACTTATATATCGGTTACATAAGGACAAGAGTCAGAAGGAAGAAGAGGAAAACACCCTATAGAATTCCACAGCAGCACCGTGAGTATAAATATGTCCGCAGTTATATACCCATCCTCAAAGTCCTACTACAGAATTCTTTGCTCTGATAGCCACAGGGAAACCTAATGCTTTGATACCAACTTGTAACGCCCCCAATTTACGTTGCGTAAAATAAACATTTTTTTTAAATTATTATTTCTGCAATCATATATTTTTCTTAAAGATATATAATTCAATTATTTATCATGGGAACAGATATATATATGATCTCTCATGAATACACAATATACAGACCAAATCTATAAACATCAAAGAACAACAGAAACAAAGATCCTGCCTGTAGCGTTCAGAGCACTCTAGAATACAAACACAGTATAATTCAAAGACCGTGGGTGTTGGAAGCAACGTAGACTCAGCCAGAGAATATATCACCTATCTACCGAATCAGACTCTGATATTCTTATATGAAAAATGTAAAAATATTGTGTAGTGAGTTTGACAACTCAATGAGCAAATAATTCCTCCTATGACCTCTTAGGTCAGCATATGGATGTACTTATATTTTAAAATATGTCACATAGAAAATACAGTTCAAAAGTACATTCATATGGGATTCGTATTTCAAATATTCTCAAATCAAAGGATATTCAGATATCCAAAAATAGCCCTCAACACAGCCTAGCAGTGTCTTGAAACACGGCCGTGTTTCAGGCTGTAGTCTGGTGACCAGCCTGACCTTCCTTCACTCTCCAGGTCATTACTCCATCATTTCAACTCCGATTAAGGCTATTTTGGTGGATATAGAAAGCTAAGAGAATTATCTACAATTTTTATGTTTACTAATTTTACATATTTCAACTAGATTTAAATATAAATTTGTTACAAACCAAACATGGTGATTCTGCACGTTAAATCTGATCTTTCTTCACTTATTAGGCATAACTCTCTCATATGAGGTCGGATGAAAGTGATTCCAGAGGGGTTTTAACCATAAGACACAGATCTACAACTTTTATGTTGAAGACATCTTCTAATTTGACATAAATCAGGAAATACAGATTTATTCATTCAGACCATCGAATTTCATCCATCCAAAGCCAATTTTCAGTACAAAACATGCACTACATATGCATCCAAACCTTTGCTCTACATGGATATTCATATGATCAATCCAATACATGCATAAGATACCTCCATCAACAAAAACTTAAAAGTATTCATACACACATATGTCATCAAGATTGCAAGCTTTATAGTCAATTAATGTTAAACCTATCTTAAGAACTCCTTGGATTCCTTCTTCTTGATGCCTTTCTCTCTTCTCTCTCTCTCTCTCTCCTTCTTCCTTCTTCCTCTTCTCCTTCTTGGCTACGTTTTTTGTTTCTGATTCCTCTCCCCCTTTGATCAAATTATTGAGTCTTATCCCCATTCCTTCTAGAAGTTACTCCCTCTTATTCTTTGCCCCTCATTTCTCTAATTATTATAAGATTGCCATACCATTAGAATATGACTTTGCCCTTCATATGAACTCCAAATTAAGTAATTCTAAAGCCTATAGATCCATGAGACATATATCTACATTCATATGTTGACCATTTCTTTAAAATCCTTACCAAATTTTACCAGAATTCCTAAAACCGAAGCTTCCTCAATTATTCTGAAATTCAGCTTAATTTATCTTCTCCTTTGATTTTCTTTTATATAATCCCATGCACCCATATGCATGTCCAAACATCCAAAACAGAATTTCATATAAATATCCAGACCACATGTTATCCAAAATCACATCTAAACAAATCTAAAAATGTATATATAATCTTATACAAAATTCATTAATAAATGTTAAACCTACTGAGATTTTATTCTCATTAATTTTGGTGATGTGTTCAGATAATAGCAACTGAGATGCCTACACTGATGTTAAAGGTACAGGTAGTGGACGTGCCCTGTTGGGCCAGTTCACTGTCTTACAAGATGTAATGATAATGAACGTAGTAGAGATCCCGGCATTGGCACCACCCCTCTATCACCCCATGCACCCTAGGGGTGTGATGCTAGGCCAGGGCCTAGTCAGTAGGATGTACATTATGTAATATAATCAGTGTATATTTTTGGAAGAATAATTCCTAGTGTTACTCTTGTATAACTCTAATACTGATGTAACCTCTTGTGGAGTGATTATATAAATATGTGGTATTTTATTCTTATGGCTTAGTAAGATTAAGGAAATTCACTTGTAGTATAAACCAAGATAAAACTGAACGCATATATATTGAGAATTTTATACTGTATTATATGGCAAAGAAAATATGCTATGTATGTGATATTGATTTATACAAAGATATCTTTGCCTCGGATATAGGCATGTGGTTATAATTCCCCTAATTGGGAAGTTTTGACAGAGGAAATATTTTGAGATTAAAAATGTTATATTATGAGAGAACCTCTGATTGATAAATATGGAATCTATGAGAATATGATTTTTGTGGAGGAGTCTTATTGGAAACACTGTCTACTAACAGTAGGTTATGTTAACCTTGGTGCACCTTGATTGCCTCAGCTAACAGGGGAGGTGGTGCTAACCTCGTGTGAGGGCCAACACACGGGAGATGATATGTGATGGAGAGGAGTATGCCTCCTATATATGGGCGAGATGCCAGTTATATAATATGTTATTTGCCTTCCCTTGCTGTGTGCTTGGGAAAGACCCATACAGAGTCCTTTCACGTGTCCTCTTGAATGGTAGTTGGGCAAACCTCAGCGGGATGTTGAGTTTAGGCAAATCCTATACCACTAAAGTACGGAAGGGGTCAAACTCTGATATGGTGGTTCTGATAAGGGATCCTCTGAATATTTTATGAGAAATGTTTTGATGCATAACATAATTTGATTAATGATTTTACAGTATTGAATATGATTTTGAACTTGATATGAGCATTGTTTATACAGTACCGTGTAACAATTTTTTATTTATTATTATTATACAATATAAAGTTCACATACACATCATTAATCAAAACGTACGTACAACATTTCAAACACATAAATATCTACATCTTATTTATTCTGGTTGACCAATTCTGGAGATTCGGGAGGGGGTGGTTGCACCTTCATCGGGATCTGTGCCAACTCGCCCACAAACATTTTATTTAGGATCCGCCCATCATAGAATAACTCGATCCAACGTGCACTAAAAGTCAGAGCTATAGAAAAATCTGCATAACTAATTTTTTGAACATGAGATGAAAATATAGTGAGTATTAAATCCCAGTAAGTTCAACAATAAATCATTATCAATATAGCTCATCACGTCATGTTCAGCTGTATAAACTACAGTAAATAACTTTGGTCACATGAATGCACTATATCTATGCACATGAGAATCGTACAGTAATGACATGTATGACAGGATTAATTATTTTCAGAATATCATATGATGACTATCAATTTATTCTCATATCAAGCTACCCCGGTCAGGGTGAGTATTTTCTACTCTTCGGTATGGGCTTTTGTCGCTCCGTCCGACATGGCCCACTTTCTCTTTCTTTTCTCATTAACATGATCATAACTGTTGGTAGATCATCCCTTACTGGTGCACCACACGGATTGCCATGTGACCGTGCTCATTTCTTTTCTTTTCACAATGATAGCCAAAAATATACTTTCAATAACAAGTATGTTCATCAAAATATAACTATTACCCAAAAATCATTGGTAATCATGACATGAACATAACCATTTCAAATATCACTTTATAAAATATTTCCATGTCAAAATTTCACACTTAAGATGGTAAGAAGTTCATACAATGGCAATGGCTATGGCTATATTAGTCATTTATTATTTTCATTTATAAGATTCATCTTCTTTTTTAAATATTAATTTTTTTTCTTTATTTTCTTGATGCAGGTTTTCATCCTATCTAACCTTCTCTTACTAATCAGAGCATAACTCCCTCAATTTAACTCCGATGTAGGTGATCTTGGTGTCAATTTCAAGATAAAACAATTATCTAAAACTATTATGTTGAACATTGTAACGAAATATTAAGAAACCAAGGTGATATTACTCCCTCAATGTACATGTTATTTCTTCTCAGAGAGGTTCTGACCTCTACCTACTAATCTGTCCATATCTTCCTCATAAGAATTCCAAATTAAGTAATTCCAGTGGCTACAAATCCGTGACACATATATCTATAATTCATATGTTAACCATTTATTTTAATGCCTTATAGAATGTTCCCAGAAATTAAAACACCGAAGCTATCCTAACATATTCTTCCCTGATTAACCATTTTCTGACCTTTGTTTACTAATCGGAACATATCTACCTCATATGAACTCTAAATGGAATGATTCTAGTGGCTACAAATCCGTGACACATATATTTATTATTCATATGTTAACCATTTATTTTAATTCCTTATAAAATGTTACTAGAAATTAAAAAACCGAAGCTATCCTAACATATTCTTCCTTAATTAACCATTTTCTGACCTTTGTTTACTAATCGGATAATATCTACCTCATATGAACTCTAAATGGAATGATTCCAGTGGTTAAAAATCCGTGAAATATATATATATAATTCATATGTTAACCATTTATTTTAATTCCCTCTAGAAAGTTACCAGAAATTAAAATACAGAAGCTATCTTAAAATATTCTTCCTTGATTAACCAATTTCTGACCACTGTATACCAATAAGACATTATCTACCTCATATGGACTTCAAATTAAGTGATTCTAGTGGCTAAAACTCCATGAGACATAGATCTACATTTTTCATGTTAACCATTTGTTTTAATTCCTAACCGATTCTTCCCAAAATATTAAAAATAGAAGTTTAAAAGTTTGCCATCCATAGCCATACCTATGCAGAACTATCTACACCAGCCTAAGTATTCAAACATACATAATATGTAACATGATATAGCAACATCCATGACCAATCATCAAAGTTCTAAGATCAAAATCCCATATAAATATTATAAGTTTCAAAAGTTTTCTTCAAAAAGAAATATTGTTAAACTTACCTGGAGCACTTAGTCCCCTAGACTTCTCCTTCCTCTTTCTTCCTTTCTTACTCTCCTTTCCTCACTCTACCTTGCTTCTATTTTTCCTCCCCCTCACTTGGACGAAATTCTAATGTTGTAAGGTTGGGTTTTCTTATATAGACCACCAAATAATTCACCTTTCATGATCATGAGTCTACCTTATCACAATTAGGTTACACTTGGTTGAATTTTTGGAAAACAAACAACTTATGTTCTTGTCTTCCTCTTCCTTAGTCAAGATATGCATAGGAAAAAGAAATTTGTATTTTGAAAATTATGATAATATGTTCTTAAGATATGGGACAAGGTCCCTTTGATTTAGGGATTCATTTACTTTTTCATTTGTCTTAATCAATTATGATAGGTTTGCCTTTTTAAGTGGCAAATTTCTAGCCCTACACTCATAATTATTTGTGTGGGATAGGAATATTTTGTCCTAATGCTATGTATTATCACACCACTTGCTAAAATTATGAGTGTAGGATATAGATGTTTTGTCCTAAAGCCTTGTATTATCATACCACTTGCTAATTTTTTGTCTTAATGACATGTCACCTAATCTTGATTACACCATTATTTCATCACTTTAATTTATTTTTATTTTTATTTTTCCTCTTGGGTTTGGGCTCATTCTTGCCCATTTTCTTTACTTTGGTTAAAATTCTACCTTTCATAATGTGCTTGGTCACATTTTCATGATTTTTGCGCTACCGGTCCAATTTCTATATCCTAGTCCAAGTCTATGTTTTATTTCTTCATTGGGCTATCCTATTGGCTTGCTAAAAATTTATGTGAAGTAGAAAAACTCTATATGAAGTGTCCATAGGTGAAAGCCCAATTTATGGGTGGAGATACTAAACTTAGTAACTTTTGCTCTTAAATTAAGAAAAATTACCCTAATCCGATCTACTTGAAATTTTAAGACCTTTATTTACTTCACAAAAATTTATCTTCCTTACCTAAAAATTTCACCTTTCATTAGCATGTTTATTTCTAATATTTTCTCTTAGGTTTTCTTTCTTTACCTATTTCATTAATATTAGAACATTTCTATACAAACACGTAAGGTGAAGAATTTCTAAGGATTATATTTCCTTAAATATCTAAAAATTGTCTAATAAATTTTATTTCCTTAATAAAATATTTATGTACCTTTATCAATAAAAGAAATGAAATTATGGATGTTACTTTGAATACTTTTGTACTTTTATTAATATATGAAACGAAATTAGGGATGTTACATACCGCATACGGTTTGAAAGACCTGATTATGATTTTTAAACAGAGAATATTTGAAAATGCGGGTCCCATGTGGATGTACTTCTGAAATGTAATTTTTGATAACATAAATTTTATTATATGAGTACATCCATATGTTGATCTGAGAGGTCTTAAGAGGTATTATCTGCTCACTGAGTTGTAAAACTCACTACACGTGGTTGACATATTTTTCAGATAAAAACCTAGAGTTTGGTCCTGCAGCTTCTTGATCGACTAGGTGTCGTACTTCTATGATGAGCCTAAATTGTTTCTTGGCTCTCAGTGTTTAAAATATAATATAATTGTATTCTAGAGTTGCTCTGAACGTCACAGGCAGGATCCCTGCTTCTGTTGTACTCTGATGTATATGTACTTGATTTGTATATGGTACTTGTATGGGAAAACCTTTATGTAACTGTTTCCTGGATAAAGGATTGGAATATTCATGTTTATAGAAAATATATGTTCATGATATATGTGTTTCACGTGACCTAAAATTAGGGGCGTGAACTTGTAACGCCCCCAATTTATGTTATGTAAAATAAACATTTTTTTAAATTATTATTTCCGAAATTAGATATTTTCCTTAAAGATACATAATTCAATTCTTTATCATAGGAACAAATATATATAGGATTTCTCATGTATACACAATATATAGACCAAGTCTATAAATATCAAAGTACAGCAGAAATGGAGTTCCTAACTATAGCGTTTAGAGCACTCCAGAATACAAACACAGTATAATTCAAAGACCATGAGTCTTGGAAGCAACGTAGACTCACCCAGAGAATATATCACCTATCTGCCGAATCAGACTCTGATATTTTTATCTGAAAAATGTCGTGTAGTGAGTTTGACAACTCAGTGAGCAAATAATTCCTTCTATGACCTCATAGGTCAGCATATGGATGTACTTATATTTTAAAATGTGTCACATAAAAAATACAATTCAGAAGTACATTCATATGGGACCCGTATTTCAAATAATCTCAAATCAAAGGATATTCAGATATCAAAAACCATTTGCACCATATTATGATCATTAAACAAATGTTGTTATGCTCAACTGTATAAGTTATAGTAAAATATTATGATTTGAAGGTAAAATCATTACTTTTAATGCACCTGCCTCACTCGGCAATCTGGTCAATGCAATGAAAATATAACTTATTTGCTATATGCATAGTGATCTCGACCCCAGTCACAATAAGTGATCATGGAATGTGAGTACATCTCCCTCCTGCCCCCTCACATTACTACTGTCACCCGGTTGGAGTGGCCCTCGCCCGGCTCACTCAGGCTGATATAGCATCCCCTATTCAGTATAGTCACAAGCCATACAATCAACCGATATTCATCAATACATATAATTACATGTAAAATTATCAAACAACTCGTCATGAGCTTTACGCTTGTTTTATTTATCAAACAACTCGCCATGAGCTTTACGCTTGCCATTCAATCTCATTTATAATATGACATGCATCATTTTCACAAGTATATAGCTTTACAAATCAATGCATCGTGCACATAATATTCACTTTATCAAATAATGATAAATACATTTAGAACCACATATTCAATGAGTTCCAAAATCTATTTCTAAAACCATACTCTTCTTGAACTATGTGCTAGTTTGTAAGTATAACAGATATTTTAACACATTTCAAAAACTTATAATAGTATAAATAATTTATAAACAGAAACAATAATACATTTGTAGTTCAAGAAGAGCATGGGGCAAGTCATAGAAAGAATTATCTACTCACAAGGTAGGGCTCCTGGTTGGACAGCCCTAAAATATACTTTTCCAAGCTAAATTTGACCAATTTGACCTTAAAAACATGTCCAGAGGGTCCAATGACTTAAAAAATGACTCCGGAAACTTGGTCACTATTCATCGCCGAAAAATACTATTCACTCGCCGGAAAACACTATTTATCCGTCGAAAATCACTATTCACGATGAACAAAAAGTTGTCAGATAGCTGAAAAATTTCATATCCTAAGGTTTATCTAACTCCTGAATCCATCTATGGTGTCAGAATTTCAATTAAAGATCTCTAAGTAAGAGTTTTAGAATTTATTTTTTTATGAGATTTTCTACTTCAGATCTACGATGATTCGACGGCTGATTTGAAAAATTGATCGGTCAAAACCATAGTATTCTTCGTCCTGAATCTAATAGCACCTTTAGTTTTGAGATCGGAAGCCAATAGGCACTCCAGATCAAGAGAAAAAGTTGAAATTACTATTCACTCACTATTCATCTTCTCGATTCTTTTCAAAAATTTGCCAACGGACTCCCCCTTCCCCTCTTTTTTATTTTTATTTTTTATAATAATAATAATTAAATATTTAAATTTATTTTCATTTTATTTCATATATATTTATATAAATATCATTTTTCACCCTAAAACATCCCAAAAATTTCTAAAAATTTACATTATCATAAACCTTTAGTTAAACTCTTAAATCATGATTTTTTTGATAAAAATTTTAATAAAACAAATCATAAAATAAATATCTTTATACATAATAAAAGAAAGAATATTTTTAAAAATACAACAAAATTCATTAAAGACCAATATAATGATTTCAAGCAAAACAATAATTATTTTAATTAAAAATAGACTTACTTTTAGTATAACATAATCATTTTTAAACAAATAAAAATATATTTGTTTATAACAAAACATTATTGTTTAAAAATAAAAATTATGGGATGTTACATTAAAAATCTTAATAAAACAAATCATAAAATAAATATCTTTATACATAATAAAAGAAAGAATATTTCTAAAAATATAACAAAATTCATTAAAGACCAATATAATTATTTCAAGTTATTTCAAGCAAAACAATAATTATTTTAATTAAAAATAGACTTACTTTTAGTATAACATAATCATTTTTAAACAAATAAAAATATATATTTTTATAACAAAACATTATTATTTAAAAATAAAAATTATGGGTTGTTACATTCTTCCCCTCTTAAGAAATTCGGTCCTCGAATTTCAGCCCATCCTACCCCATGTAGGGAATGAAATCAAGACATAATTCGGAGTTACCAACCTTATTACTCAAATAATTAGGGATATTTTTTCTGTATAACATCTTTAATTTGTAAAATGTCTCTTCACTTGAGTGATTTTACCATATAACTTAACTATAGTGATTTCTTTCATCCATAAATTCTTCACTTGTCGATCAATAATAAACATCAATTGTACCCACAGTTAAGTCAAATTTTTGTTCAATTGAATTTCTTGGAATTAGGTAATATAAGAAGAGTCTAATATGTACTTCTTTCCAAACCTCATTACCTCTTTCATTGGTGATTCCTTCAAAAATATGTGGTCACCCGCCGAAAAAATATTATTCACGACAAACAAAATGTTGTCAGATAGTTGAAAAATTTTATATCCTAAGGTTTAACTAGCTCCTGAATCCATCTATGGTGTCAGAATTTCAATTAGAGGTCTCTAAGTAAGAGTTTCAGAATTTACCTTTTTCTGAAATTTTCTACTTTAGATCTTCGGTGATTCAACTGCTGATTTAAAAAATTGATCGGTCAAAACCGTAGTATTCTTCGTGCTGAATTCAGTAACGTCCTTAATTTTGAGATCGTAAGTCAATAGGCACTCCAGATCTAGAGAAAAAGTTGAAAGTTACTATTCACTCACTATTCATCCGTTTCAAAATTTTTTTCATATCGTGTGTTGTCTCCCGACCTTCCCCCTTCCCTTTTTATTTTATTTTTTTAATAATAATAATAATAATAATTTAGTAATTAATAATAATATTTTCTTTTATATAAATTCATATAAATTCTATTTTTCATCTTAAAATTTCCCAAAAAGTTCAAAAAATTTACATTCTCATAAACCTTCAGTTAAACTCTTAAATCATGATTTTTCTTGATAAAAATCATAATAAAACAAATCTCAAAATAAATATCTTTATACATATTAAAAGAAATAATATTCTAAAAATACAACAAAAATTTATTAAAGACCAATATAATTATTTCAAGCAAAACAATAATTATTTTACTTAAAAATAGACTTATTTTTAGCCGAACATAATCATTTTTAAACAAATAAAAATATATTTGTTTATAACAGAACATTATTATTTAAAAATAAAAATTATGGGATGTTACATTCTTCCCCTCTTAAGAAATTCGGTCCCCGAATTTCAGCCCATCTTACCACATGTGGGGAATAAAATCAAGGCATAATTCGGAATTACCAACCTTATTACTCAAATAATTGGGGATATTTTTTCTGTATAACATCTTTACTTTTTTAAATGTTTCTTCACTTGAGTAATTTTGCCATATAACTTAACCATAAGGATTTATTTCATCCATCAGTTCTTCACTTGTCAATCAACAATAAACATCAATTGTATCCATAGTTAAGCCAAATTTTTGTCCAATTGAATTTTTTGAAATTAGATAACATAAGAAGAATCTAATATGTACTTCTTTCCAAACCTCATTACCTCTTTCATTGGTGATTCCTTCAAAAATATGTAGTCACCAACTGATAATTTCTAATGCTCAACATGCATGATTCCTTTAGACTTTTGGCCTGTATTGAATTATTTGTATTCATTTTCTAATCAATTTCACTTTATATCCTCAAGCTCACATGGATATATCTATGGGTCGATATTAGAAAATACACCTATAAAAGAACATATTCACATCCATATTGGGGTAATTATCTTTTATTATTTCTGACTTTTATCAAGTCATCTTTAATTCTTACATGTCAACATCATCTCATATTTTATTCCTCAAGAACTTCAACACCACTAATTCTCTTGATTACATTCGTCAAAACACCATAATAAATGAGTTTCAAAAAAAATAAATTAACTTTCCTTATAATATGGAAAAAGAATCTTGCATTTAATACCAAATATTAATGTAGGATAATGCAGCAGAAAATGTGTAATACTTAATAGGGCATGGTGCCAAAATAGGAAGTTAGAAATTTGGACAAAGCATTGAAATAAAATTAAAATCGGTGGCTGTAATTCTTGAATATCGGTAAACAAATCTAGCTGATATTTTGACAAAAATAGGTGGCTGCAAATTTTGAATATATATGCCAAAATTTAATTCAAAGCTACTATCATTCGGTGGAATAATATCACATGGAAAAGAAAGGGGAAGAAGAAAGAGAAGGAAGAGGAAAGAGAAATCAAGAAATCAAGCACCGAGTTTAAAGGAATTTAAGGTAGGTTTAACATTTATTAATGAATTTCGTATAATATTATATATACATTTTCCCCGAACACGGCCTACCCGTGTTGAAGCAACCCAGAACACGGCCTAACCGTGTTCTGTGATTTTTCTTTAATTACTCAATCATATCTCTCTCATACGAATTCCGATTGAGGTGATTTCAAATCTTATAGAAAGCTAGGACAATTATCTATAACTTTTATGTTTATAATTTCTTCAGATTCTTTACGGATTATTCCCAGAAAATTACAAAAACAATGCTTATTTTTACTATCCTGAATTCTGACCTCTACTCAATTAATCAGCCATATCTCCCTCATATTAACTCCCAATTAAGTAATTCCAAAGCCTATAGATCCGTGAAACATATATCTACAATTCATATGTTGACCATTTCTTTAAAATCCTTACCTAATTTTCTCAAAATTCCAAAAACGAAAGCTTCCCAATTATTCCGAAATTCAACTTAATTTATCTTCTCCTTTGATTTTCTTTTATATAATCCCATGCACCCATATGCATGTCCAAACATCCAAAACAGAATTTCATATAAATATCCAGACCACATGTTATCCAAAATCACATCTAAACAAATCTAAAAATGCATATATAATTTTGTACAAAATTCATTAATAAATGTTAAACCTATCTCAAATTCCTTTAAAATCGGTGCTTGATTTCTTGATTTCTCTTTCCTCTTCCTTCTCCTTCTTCTTCCTCTTTCTCTTTTTCCTCTTTCTCTTCTTCTTCTTCCCCTTTCTTTTTCTCCTTTTCTTTTTCCTCTTTTTCCTTTCGACACTTCCCCCATTCTCCTTCTTATCTTACCATTATTTTATTTTATTTTATTTTTTCCCTACTTACCCCCTACCTACCACCTCTTTATCTCCAAAATTCCCATCCCATCATCCATAATTACACTAATGCCATCCCCATAAATTACATAAATTAAATGTCATTTTAACCATTCCTACTATCTTATTTGACTTAAGAAAAATAATTTAATCCTCCCATGAGATCCAAAATCCTTTCTCCTCTCTGAAAGAAATAAATTTCAATTAATAACATAAGAAAAAATTGGGGATGTTATAGTTCTTCCCCCTAAAAAGAATTTTGTCCTCAAAATTTAAGGTTTACCTGTCTTCAAACAGTTGTGGATACTTCTGTCTCATGTCATCTTCCCTTTCCCATGTGGCTTCTTCCATTGTTAAACTCTCCCAACCTACCTTCACCAATGGAATGGTTTTATTTCTCAACTGTTTCACATCTTTATCCAGAATTACTATCAGCCTTGGTCTGTAGGTTAGATTCTCGTCTACAACTATTATTTCTTCTTGAATTATGTGCGACGGATCTGGTAGATACTTTCAAAGTTGAGAAACATGGAACACATCATGCAGATTTGATAAATGCGGAGGAAGTGCAATCTGATACACCGATGACCTTATCCTTTTCAGAATTTGATAAGGTCCTAAATATCTCGGACTCAATTTCTTAATTTTCATTGATCAGCCAATTCCGGTAGTAGGAGAAATTTTCAAGAACACATGGTCACCTTCTTGAAATTGTATCGGTCTCCTTCTCCTATCGAAATAGCTCTTTTGTCGACTCTGAGCTGTTCGTATTTTATCTCAAATTATCTGTATTTGCTCAGAAGTATGTTGCACTAACTCGGGCCCCAATAACCTTTTCTCCCCCACTTCATTCCAACATAATAGAGATTTATATCTCCTACCATACAAAGCGTCATATGGTGCCATTCCAATACTAGAATGATAACTGTTATTATACGTAAACTCAGCCAATGACAGATATCCATCCCATCCTTTTCCTTGCTCTAGCACACACGCTCTTAGGATATCCTCTAGAGTTTGTATAGTTCTCTCCGTTTGACCGTCTATTTGAGGATGATATGCAGTACTAAAACACAAACGAGTACCAGAAACTTCTTGTAGTGCTCTCCAAAATCTGGAAGTAAATTGAGGATCTCGATCTGAAATGATACTATTAGGAATTCCATTCAATCGTACAATTTTCTTCATATACAACTGGGCCAACTTATTCAACGAGTAGTTTTTCTTAATGTGTAGAAAATGTGGAGATTTCGTCAATCTATCAACTATTACCCATATCGCATTATAACCTGTCTGAGTCTTAGGTAATCCGATAATAAAATCTATAGATATACTATCCCACTTCCACCCAGGGATTTCTAAAGGTTGTAACATCCCATAAGGTTTTTGATGTGCTATCTTCACCTTTTGACAAACCAGACACTTGGACACATATTCAGCAATATCTCTCTTCATTCCTGGCCACCAGTATAATCTTTTCAAATCTTGATACATTTTTGTAGATCCTGGATGGATTGTATACTTACTTTGATGAGCTTCTTCCAAAATCATAGCCTTCAAATTCTCTCCTTCTGGTATACATGTTATGCCCCGGTACATAATAATTCTATCCTCTGACATTGCAAAGTCAGGCTGATCTCTTCGATCTTGTAAAAATTGATCATGTGCCTACGCTTCTTTAATCTGAGTCTTCAAGTCACTTTCAATTCTTAATTCACTAACAATCACACTACCAGGGACAGTCATAACTGATAATTTCAAATTTCTAAATTCCTCAATTAGCTCCATTTCTTTTATCAGTATTTGACTTAAATGCAACGACTTCCGGCTCAACGCATCAGCTACTACATTTGCCTTCCCTAGGTGATACTTTAATTCAAATTTGTAATCATTAATGAATTCCATCCACCTTCTTTGCCTCATATTCAATTCTTTTTGGTCAAAGAGATACTTTAAACTCTTGTGATCACTGTATAGTTCAAATACAGCTCCATACAAGTAGTATCTCCACATCTTCAAGGCAAAAACTATTGCAGCCAACTCTAAATCATGACTAGGATAGTTCTCCTCATGCGGTCTCAATTGTCGAGAAGCATAAGCAACTACCCTACTTTCTTACATCAAAACACAACCTAAACCTTTCTTGGAAGCATCTGTATAGACTACAAAGCATCCAGAAGGGTTAGGAACAACTAGAACAGGTGGAGAAGTCAATTTGACTTTAAGCTCTTGGAAACTATTCTCGCATTCTTCAGTCCAATTAAAGAGACTTCTCTCTCTGGTCAATCGAGTCAAAGGCAAAGCTATTTGAGAGAATCCCTATATAAACCGTCTGTAATATCCTGTTAAACCTAAAAAACTTCTAATTTCAGTCACAGTTTTAGGTCTCTCCCATTTCAGCACTGCTTCAGTTTTACTGGGATCCACCGACACACCATCTTTAGAAATTACGTGACCCAAAAACTTCACTTCTTCCAGCCAAAATTCACATTTTTCCAACTTAGCGAAAAGTTTCTTTTCCTTCAAGACTTGAAGTACTAATCGAAGATGCTGGTTATGTTCTTCCTCACTCTTAGAGTATATTAAAATATCATCTATGAACACTACTATGAATTGATCCAAGTAAGGTCTAAAAATGCGATTCATATAGTCCATAAATACTGTAGGTGCAATTGTGACCCCAAAAGGCATGACTAAAAATTCGTAGTGTCCATACCGAGTTCTGAAAGTTATTTTTGGAATGTCTTCTTCTTTAACTTTGATCTGATGATATCCTGACCTCAAGTCTATCTTAGAGAAAATAGTAGCTCCCTTTAATTGATCTAATAGATGATCTATTCTAGGCAATGGATACTTATTCTTAATAGTCGCCTTATTCAATTGCCTGTAATCAATACACAATCTCAAACTGCCATCTTTCTTCTTTACAAACAATACAGGTGCTCCCTAAGGTGATATGCTAGGTCTGATAAAATTCTTTTCTAACAGTTCTTCGATCTGCTTTTTCAGCTCTTGTAGTTCCATAGGAGACATTCTATAGGGAGTGATAGAAATAGGCCTCACCTTTGGTGTTAGATAGATGGAAAATTCCACTTCTTTCTTCGGTGGAGGTTCAAAAATTTCAGAGGGAAAAACCTCTAGAAATTCACGGACTACTGGAATCCCAAGCAGTTCCTGTTTCATACTCGGGTTGATGGTATATAGAAAAACACATCTCAGATATGCATCCCTCATCTCCTTATAGAGTCGGTGAGCACTAATAATGCTATACTTTTGGTCCCCCGGTGGGTCCGAGAGAAACTCAAAAGTCTTATTGCAACAATCCAGTAGGACTCGGTTTTGACTTAACCAATCCATACCCAATATGGCATCTATACCGTCCAGAGGTAGACAGATCAGATCCACTACAAAGGATCTGTCATTCAATACAATGGGACAATTCAAACACACTGAGGAGGTAATTATTTTTCCTCCTGTAGGTGTCACCACTACTAACTTTTATGGTAACTCTGCAATAGAGTGTTGTAATTTCGCCACACATTCTATTGCTATGAAAGAATGGCTCACGCCAGAGTCAAATAATACATTCAGAGACAAATTGTTGATACAGCACGTACCTTGCATAAAATCAGGAGCTGTCTTTGCTTCTTCACCGCTCAAGGTGAAAACTCTTCCTGTCGTTTGTTGAGTTAGTGCAATACCTTTCCCATTTCCCAGTGGACAATATCGTGCCATGTGCCCTTTCTATCCACATTGGTATCAAGTGACTGAATCAAAATAACACGGTTTATTCCCATGGAATTTCCCGTATTTTCCACACTGACCCATTGTCGGATTTTTCAGTAAAAGGTCTAGGTTCCACAATTGCTGGTTGTTTACCTCTCATGATATTCTTCCCTCTGGTATTTCTATCCATAACTGGGAACTCTCTCTTCCACTTCCACTAAGTCCACCTCTCCTTTTCATCCTTGACTGCTTTTAGACTTGTCGCCAGCATCTGACATTTATTTACGAATGGGGCATATTCCCGAATCTCTAATGCCACCACAGCATTTCTAAGCTCCGGGTTCAGTCCTGATTCAAACTTCACTGCCTTCCAAGCTTCATCTGGATTATTCTTCAAAGTACTTAAGAACTTAGACAGTTCTTCAAACTTGGTAATATAGTGCTCAATGGTCTCATTTCCCTGTCTAAGCTGAAAAAACTCAATCTCTTTCTCAGCTCTCACATTACTGGGAAAATATTTGTTCAGAAAAGTCTCTCGGAATAAGTGCCATGTAATTTCCTTATCTTGATGTAACAATAACTCTTTGGCTCTTCTCCACCAGTATTCAGCTTCTTCCTTCAGCATATATGTTCCAAAATTGACCTTCTGCTCATCGGAACAATTTAGAACTTCAAAAATCTTCTCGAGCTTCGTCAGCCATCTCTCAGCAACTATTGGGTCATATGCACCCACAAAAGACGAAGGCCGCGTTCCCTTAAATTCAGACCATCCATTACCATTTCCAGTTATGTTCCCATTTCGATTTCTTTCATCTCCCCTAACTTCGTCATTATTATTAATATTCTGAAGATGCTGTAGAATCTGATTCGTAGCAGCTGCCTGAGCTTAAATAGCTGCGGCTATATTATTTAAGGTAGCATTTGCGCTGCCTAGGAGATTCCTTCTTGGTGATGCCATAACTCACTGTATTAGTAAAGCAAAATATTAGTCACTATTGAGGTGATCAAGCTCAACAGCAGTTCAAAATTTTACAGTAGTTATCACACTACACAAGATTATAAATAGGAAAAACTAGTACTTTCCTACTGTATTTATCCGCTACCTTACACAACATTTCCAAATAACTATTCAAGACTCCTCTAAGTCAATCTAGGTGACCACCCACCCCATGGTCGCCTAAGATCGACCCCTCTGATACCAACTTTGTAACGTTCAATTTTTTTTCCACATTACGTAGATTAAATATGCCATATGTATAAACACAATATATATATATATATATATATATATATATA
Organism: Gleditsia sinensis; assembly: GCA_037074535.1. Classification (NCBI taxonomy): domain Eukaryota; kingdom Viridiplantae; phylum Streptophyta; class Magnoliopsida; order Fabales; family Fabaceae; genus Gleditsia; species Gleditsia sinensis. The sequence continues at coordinate 38,734,325 of CM073473.1, read as the reverse complement.
TACACATATTTATGACAAACCTCATACATGTTATAATTATACAACACAACATTTCAAAATACAATATACATGTTTACATATATATTACAAACCTCATACATGTTATATTTAGACAATACAACATTTCAAAATACAATATACATGTTTACATATATATTACAAACTTCATACATGATATATTTAGACAATACAACATTTTAATACATAAATAAGAGTCTTTATACATCACTTCACCCTTGAAATACAAAGGGTGAAAATGTGGTGCTAACATCTAGATCTCCATCAGTAATGCCATTCTGCGTTGCATCTCATTTCTTTTTATCTGAACATAACACCACAATAATATTGAGAACAAAGGTTCCCAGTAGACTTAACATAAATAAAATATGATGAGAAAACATGAGTTATGTTTAGTTGTATAAGCTACAGAGAAATATCAAGATTTTGAGATAAAATCATAATTTTTGTTTATGCATCATTATCATACTACACATGCAGTAAAAATCTATTTTTTTTATAATGTTCAGCCATATCACGCCTTTTAATTTACTCATTTGCTATATGCATAGTGACCTATCGACTACAGTCACAATAAGTGATCAGGGAATGTGAGTACATCACCCTACTGCCCCCTCACATTACCACTGTCACCTGGTTGGAGCGGCTCTCCCTTGGCTCACTCAGGCTAATAGGGCGTCCCCTATTCGGTACCGTCTCAAGCCATACAACCCGTCGATATTCATCTATATATATAAATGTATATATATAAATGTATATATATAAATTCGTATTCATCAAATACAATATATAACTATCAAGTAACCCGTCATGAGCTTTACGCTTGCCATTTAATTACTTTCATAATATGATGCATCATTTTTATACCAAATGATTAATAATCATTCATCACATACCAATATTCAATATAATTCATTGTCAATCCAATAAAGAAAAAGAGTAATTTGTGATACCAAAATCATCATTTTAAAAATATTTTTCTTGAATATATATTTCTTAAAAAATATTACAACAAACATGATTATTATTTTAGGCATAAAAAAGTGAAAAATATGATAATCCAGCACCCAACACGGCTTGGTCATGTTCAAAACACGGCGATGCTTTAAAAATAATTCAAACATGCTTAAAAACAGCCCCGAACATGGTCTACCCGTGTTGAAGCAACCCAGAACACGGCCTGGCCGTGTTCTGTGACCTTTCTTTACTTATTCAATCATACCTCTCTCAGAAGAACTCCGATTGAGGTGATTTCAAATCTTATAAAAAGCTAGGACAATTATCTACAACTGTTTTGTTTATAATTTCTTCAGATTCTTTACGGATTATTCCCAAAAAATTAAAACAACAATGCTTATTTTTACTATCTTCAACTTGTAACCCCCAATTTATGTTACGTAAAATAAAAAAAATTTTCCTACAATTATTATTTCTGCAATCAGATATTTTCCTTAAAGATATATAATTCAATTCTTTATCATGGGAACATATATATATATAGTATATCTAATGTATACACAATATATAGACCAAGTCTATAAACATCAAAGTATAGAAGAAACGGGGATCCTACCTGTAGCGTTCAGAGCACTCTAGAATACAAACACAATATAATTGAAAGACCGTGAGTCTTGGAAGCAACGTAGACTCACCCAGAGAATATATCACCTATCTACCGAATCAGACTCTGATATTCTTATCTGAAAAATGTGGAAATATCGTGTAGTGAGTTTGACAACTCAGTGAGCAAATAATTCCTCCTATGACCTCTTAGGTTAGCATATCGATGTACTTATGTTTTAAAATATGTCACATAGAAAATACAGTTTAGAAGTACATTCATATGAGACTCGTATTTCAAATATTCTCAAATCAAAGGATATTCAGATATCCAAAACCATATGCTACACGGTATGATCATTAAACAAATGTTGTTATGCTTAGCTGTATAAGCTATAGTAAAATATTAAGATTTGGAGATAAAATCATCACTTTTAATGCACCTGCCTCACTCGGCAATCTGGTCGATGCAATGAAAATATAACTCATTTTCTATACGCATAATGACCTCGACCTTAGTCATAATAAGTGATCAGGGAATGTGAGTACATCACTCTCCTGCCTCCTAACATTACCACTGTCACCCGGTTGGAGCGGCCCTCCCCCGGCTCACTCAAGCTAATAGGGCGTCCCCTATTTGGTACCATCACAAGCCATACAACCAGCCGATATTCATCAATACATATAAATTACATGTAAAATTATCAAGCAATTCGCCATGAGCTTTACGCTTGTCATTCAATCTCATTTATAATATGACATGCATCATTTTCACAAGTATATAGCTTTACAAATCAATGCATTGTGCACATAATATTCACTTTATCAAATAATGACAAATACATTTAGAACCACATATTCAATGAGTTCCAAAATCCACTGCTAAAACCATACTCTTCTTGAACTATGTGCCAGTTCGTAAGTATAACAGATATTTTAACACATGTCAAATAAGATAGTAGGAATGGTTAAAATGACATTTAATTTATGTAATTTATGGGGATGACATTAGTGTAATTATGGATGATGGCATGGGCATTTTGGAGATAAAGAGGTGGTAGGTAGGGGTAAGTAGGGAAAAAATAAAATAAAATAAAATAAAATAATGGGAAGATAAGAAGGAGAAGGGGAGGGAGTGTCGGAGGGAAAGAGAAGAAAAAGAAAAGGAGAGAAAGAAAGGGGAAGAAGAGAAAAGGGGAAGAAGAAGAAGAGAAAGAGGAAGAAGAGAAATAGAAAGAAGAAGAAGAGAAAGAGGAAGAAGAAGGAGAAGGAAGAGGAAAGAGAAATCGAGGAATCAAGCACCGAGTTTAAAGGAATTTGAGGTAGGTTTTAACATTTATTAATGAATTTTGTATAAGAATATATATACATTTTTTGATTTGTTTAGATGTAATTTTGGATAACATGTGGTCTGGATATTTATATGAAATTCTGTTTTGGATGTTTGGACATGCATATGGGTGCATGGGATTATATAAAAGAAAATCAAAGGAGAAGATAAATTAAGCTGAATTTCATAATAATTGGAGAAGTTTCGGTTTTTGGAATTATGGGAAAATTAGGTAAGGGTTTTAAAGAAATGGTTAACATATGAATTGTAGATATATGGCTCACGGATCTATAGGCTTTAGAATTATTTAATTTAGAGTTCATATGAGGGAGATATGGCTGATTAATTGAGCAGAGGTCGAAATTCAGTATAGTAAAAATAAGTGTTTTTATTTTAATTTTCTGGTAATAATCTGTAGATAAGTTGAAGAAAATATAAACATAAACATTGTAGATAATTGTATTATCTTCCTATAGGATTTGAAATCACCTCAATCGAAGTTTGTATGAGAGAGATATGAGGGAATAAGTGAAGATAGGTCACAGAACACGGCCAAGCCGTGTTCTGGGTTGCTTCAACACGGGTAGGAGAAAATTAAAACAACAATGCTTATTTTTACTATCCTGAATTCCGACCTCTTCTCAATTAATCAGCCATATCTCCCTTATATGAACTCCAAATTAAATAATTCTAAAACCTATAGATCCGTGAGACATATATCTACAATTCATATGTTGACCATTTCTTTAAAATCCTTACCTAATTTTTCCAGAATTCCAAAAACTGAAACTTCTCCAATTATTATGAAATTCAGCTTAATTTATCTTCTCCTTTGATTTTCTTTTATATAATTCCATGCACCCATATGCATGTCCAAACATCCAAAACAGAATTTCATATAAATATTCAGACCACATGTTATCCAAAATCACATCTAAACAAATCTAAAAATGTATATATATTATTGTTTCTGTTTATAAATTATTTATACTATTATAAGTTTCTAAAATGTGTTAAAATATTTGTTTATATTATGAGAACCTCTAATACCAACTTGTCACGCCCCTAATTTTAGGGCACGTGAAACACGTATATCATGAACATATATTTTCCATACACATGAATATTCCAATCTTTTATCAAGGAAATAGATACATATAGGTTTCTCCATACATATACCATATATAAATCAAGTACATATATATCAGAGTACAGCAGAAACAGGGATCCTGCCTGTGGCGTTTAGAGCAACTCTAGAGTACATTTATATTACAAATTAAACATTGAGAGTCCATAAACAATTTAGGCTCACCACATATTTACGATACCTAGTCGATCAAGAAGCCATAGAACCAAACTCTGAGTATTTATCTGAAAAACATATAAACCACGTGTAATGAGTTTTACAACTCAGTGAGCAGATAAGACCTTCTATAACCTCTTAGGTCAACATATGGATGAACTCATACCTTAAAAATTTATCATATAAAAAGTACAGTTCAGAAGTACATCCATATGGAACCCGTATTTCAAATATCCTCATTTACAATATAACCCAATATTCAAAACCAAATACAGTACAATACGATTATAAAACAAATATTGTTATGCAATAAAAGATTTCACATGCTTTAGGAGGTTTCCATATTAATACCAATACAATAAATAATCCCAAACACACAGCAAGGGAGGAAAAATCACATATCAATAATTGGAGGCATCTTGCTCTCCCCAATAACAATAATAGGAGGCATCCCGCTCTCCTCGATAACAATAACTCCCGTGTGTTGGCCGTCACACGAGGCTAGCACCACCCTTGCTAGCTGAGGTGTCAAGGTGTACCAGGGCTAACATTCTTTGCTACGAGGCTAGCACCACCCCTGCTAGCTGAGGTGTCAAGGTGCATCAGGGCTAACATTCTCTGCTGTTAGCAGACAGTGATTCCAATATGATTCCTCCACAAATACCATATTTGCACATATGCCATATCATTCAAAACAGAGGTTTCAATATAATCTCATAAACTCAGTTTCAGTACAATTCCTCTGTTAGAAACTTCCCCATCAGGGTTTTTCATATATACATGCCCTTTTCCAAGGCAATCATAATTTTACAAATAATCAATGCAATGTGCACAATATATTTCCTTTACCATACGATGAAAATACATGTAAAATCACATATTCAATGAGTTCAAAAATTCAATTTCAAAACCATACTCTTCTTGAACTATACACCAAGTAGTAAACAAATCCAGATAATTTAATCCATTTCAGATACATATAAGAGTATAAATCACTTGTAAACATAATCAATTATTCATTTAAAGTTGAAGAAGAGTATAGGGTAAGCCATAGAAAGAATTATCTACTCACAAGGTAAGGGCTCCAGATTGGACAGTCCTAAATTATACTTTTCCAATCTCTATTTGATCAAATTGACCTAAAAAACATATCCGGAGAGTTCAAACAATTAAGAAAGCAACTTTGGGAACGTGGTCACAATTCACCGCTGGAAAACACTATTCACGATGAACAAAAAGCCTGTTAGATGGCAAAAAATATACCTATCCTAAGGTTTAGCTAACTCCTGAATCCATCTACAGTGTCAGAATTTCAATTAGAGGTCTTTAAGTAAAAGTTTCAGAATTTACCTTTTTCTAAAATTTTCTACTTTAGATCTACGGCGATTTAACGGCTGATTTGAAAAATTGATCGATCAAAACTATAGTATTCTTCGTCATGAATCCAGTAACACCTTCAGTTTTGAGATCGGAAGCCAATAGGCACTCCAGATCTAGAGAAAAAGTTGAAGGTTACTATTCACTCACTATTCATCGAAATATTTTTTTCTCGGTTTCCGAAATTTGCAACCGTCGTCTCTTGTCTCTGTTTTATTTTCATTTTTTTTATAATAATAATAATTATATAATTAAATAATAAGATTTTCTTTTATATAAATTCAATTTTTCATCTTAAAATATCCCAAAATTGTTTTAAAATTTATATTCTCATAAACCTTTAGTTAAACTCTTAAATCATGATTTTTCTTGATAAAAATCATAATAAAACAAATTTCAAAATAAATATCTTTATTCATATTAAAAGAAAGAATATTTCTAAAAATACAATAAAAATTCATTAGAGGTCAATATAATTATTTTAAGCAAAACAATACTTATTTTAATTAAAAGTCTACTTACTTTTAGCAAAACATAATCATTTTTTAAAAAATAAAAATATATTTGCTTATAGCAAAATACTATCAAATAAAAATTACGCACCAAAACGTAAATTATCATATTTTCTTTTGTAATTCTTTAATCCATGTAATAAATAAACTTATTTTCACTAGTTCTTATCTCTATTTTTAAAATTCTCTCTTTTATTCCAAATTTTCTTTAATTGAAATTTTCGTTAAATTTCACGATTATTACATTCTTTTCCCCTTAAAGAAATTCGGTCCCCAAATTTCATCACCATAGTTGCAGATAAATACTAACCTCATTGTTCAAACAAATGCGGATATCTGACGCGTATATCCATCTCTCTTTCTCAAGTAGCTTCCTCAGAAAAGTGATGTTTTCATATCACCTTCACTGTAGGTATTTCTTTTGACTGCAACTTCTTTATTTGTCTGTTTACTATTGCTACTGGTTGTTCCTCATAGGTTAAATCTTCTTATAACTGAATCTGTGGACATTGTATAACATGTGTAGGATCCGGTAAATATTTCCGTAGTATAGACACATGAAAAACTGGATGAACATTACCCAATTCAGGTGGTAAAGCCAAACGATAAGCTACTGAACCGATTTTATCAAGAATTTCAAATGGTCCTAGATACCGAGGGTGTAACTTCCATCTCTTTCCAAATCTTATTATCTCTTTCATTGGTGAGTCCTTCCAGAATATGTTATCACCAACTGATAATTTCTAGTATTCAACATTCATGATCCTTATAGACTTTTGATCGGTATTGAGTTTCTTGTATTCTTTTTCTAATCAATTTCACTTTATACAAAGTACTCAACAAATTATATATATACATATAAGGAACTCTTAAACCATTGAATATCTCATTCTTTTATATCCTCAAGCTCGCATGCACATATCTATCAGTCGATATTAGGAAACACACACATAAAAGAATATATTCACCTTCATATTGGATAACTATCTTGACTTATTCCAGACTTCTATCAAGTCATCTTTGAGTCTCAAATGTCAATATCATCCCATGAATATCATCATCTTAATCTATTATCTATTTTTATCTTAAAATCCTTTAATCAATATATTAAATATACGTAGCAATAAATCCACCAAACCTGTTTAACATTTATGTACCATTGGCACATGTCTAACAATTCCAACTTACCTCATCACAATAACTCTATACCCTCTTATTAACATCAATAAATTCATTATCAATAATTTCAATTATTTCTCCTATCATATCCAAAACTATTTCAATCTAGCTTATATCAATCCCGTTTAATTTATCCAATCATTTCAAGAAGATCTTTCCCAACAATTACTCAAACATGAATTCTCAAGATATTCTCCATATTTCCAAATTAAGAGTTTAAAGATTAATTTAAATCTTAGTTCTCATATTTTATTTCTCAAGAACTTCAACACCACTAATTCTTTTGACTACATTCGCCAAATCATCATAAGTCCATCATCCATCTATTCCTTTCAAAATTTTCATTACTTTAACCTACTAACCACTTGGACACCATAATAACTGAATTTTAAAGAAAATAAATTAACTTTTCTTGTAATGAAGGAAGAGAATTTTGCATTTAATGCCAAATATTAATGTAGGACAATACAGCAGAAAATGCGGTATACATAATAGAGTATGGTGCCAAAATAGAAAGTTAGAAATTTGGACAAAGCATTGAAATAAAATTAAAATCGGTGGCCGTAATTCTTGAAAATCTGTAAACAAAATCTAGCCGCTATTTCGACAAAAATTGGTGGCTGCAAATTTTGAATATATGTGTCAAAATCTACTTTAAATCTGTTGGTATTTGGTGGAAAGATAGCACATGGAAAAAGAAAAATTTTTGAACTTATAAAAGTTTGTGGAAATCAAAGAATACGTAGTTAACTGGTAGGATGCAGTTGATTGCTTCAAAATAGATGTAATCAATCAACTGTAAAATAACCTGTCCAAATTAAAATTTCTCAGAGTAGCTAGTAGACTTAATAATACCAATAGTCGACTGGCAAGAACATTGGGAAAACAAAAAAAATCATTTAATTATTTTTTTTAATAATTATTTGGTTTGTATCTTCATGTTTTTTTACAATGACGCCTATCATTTACAATTTCCCTACAAGAATCAAGACATCAATCCTTCAACAAGTACAATAAGAAAAAAGAAATTTTCTGGTTTAACCTTATTCTCTTTATATGCTTAATATGAGCGACTATCACAATTACTGTACATATATATACTTGCCATAATTTTTAAAAGTTTCACCTTCAATTTAGTTGATATCCATCAATCACTCACATAGTTGTTCTAATATGCCCGGCCTATTCACATAGCTATCATATGTATGTCCTTCTCTGAATTCTATAAATACACACGTTAATATCTTTATTTTCATATTCAAAGTTAAAGTGTGTACAGCTATGGAAAAAATCGCATTTCGCTCTCCTTCACATATAATCTCCTGTGTGTTGGCCCTCACACGAGGCTAGCACCACCTCCCCTACTAGCTGAGGCAATCAAGGTGCGCATCAAGGCTAACATCACCTGCTGTTAGCAGACAGTGTTTCCAATAGGATTCCTCCATAAAACCATAATTTCATATATTCCGTATTAATCAAAACAAATGTACTATTATAATATAGCATTTTCATTCTCAATATATTCCTCTGTCAAAACTTCTCAATCAGGGGAATCACGTATACATGCTCATATCTGAGGCAAACATATCACTGTATAAATTAATATCATATGCACATATGCCATATATTTCAGTATAAAATTCTCAATAGAATGCAGACTTTCAGTCTCTGTATATTCATCTGTCAAAACTTTCCATTTAGGGGAATCATGTATACATGCCTATATCTAAGGCAAACATATAGCTTTATAAATAATGCCACATGCATAAATATTCACTTTAACATTTAATGAGAAATACATGTGAAATCAGATACATCATGAGTTCAGAAATTCTTTTCAAATACTATACTCTTCTTGAATCATATTTCAAATTGTAAGAAATTCAAATCATTTTATTGCATTTCAGAAACATATCAAAGTGTAAATATCTCATAAACATAATCATATACATTCTCAAATATCAAGAAGAGTATAGGGCAATCCATAGGAAGAATCATCTACTCACTCGGCAATCTGGTCGATGCAATGAAAATATAACTCATTTGCATACGCATAGTGACCTCGACCCTAGTTACAATAAGTGATTAGGGAATGTGAGTACATCACCCTCCTGCCCCCTCACATTACCACTGTCACCCGGTTGGAGCAGCCCTCCCCCAGCTCACTCAGGCTAATAGGGCGTTCCCTATTCGGTACCGTCACAAGCCATACAATCAGCCGATATTCATCAATACATATTTATCAATCAAATAATGTGAGGGGGTAGGAGGGTTATGTACTCATATTTCCTGATCACTTATTGTGACTGGGGTCGAGGTCACTATGCGTATAGCAAATGAGTTATATTTTCATTGCATTGACCAGATTGCCGAGTGAGATAGGTGCATTAAAAGTGATGATTTTATTTCTAAATCTTAATATTTTACTATAGCTTATACAGCTGAGCATAACAACATTTGTTTAATGATCATATCATGCAGCATATGGTTTTGGATATCTGAATATCCTTTGATTTGAGAATATTTGAAATACAGGTCCCATATGAATGTACTTCTGAACTGTATTTTTAATGTGACATATTTTAAAATATAAGTACATCCATATGCTGACCTAAGAGATCATAGGAGGAATTATTTGCTCACTGAGTTGTCAAACTCACTACACGATATTTCTACATTTTTCAGATAAGAATATCAGAGTCTGATTTGGAAGATAGGTGATATATTCTCTGGGTGAATCTACGTTGCTTCCAACACTCACGGTCTTTGAAGTATACTGTGTTTGTATTCTAGAGTGCTCTGAACGCTATAGACAGGATCCTTGTTTCTGCTGTACTTTGATGTTTATAGACTTGGTCTGTATATTGTGTATACATGAGAGATCCTATATATATTTGTTCCTATGATAAAGAATTGAATTATATATCTTTAAGGAAAATATTTGATTACAGAAATAATAATTTAAAAAATATTTATTTTACGCAACGTAAATTGGGGGCGTTACAAGTTGGTATCAGAGCATTAGGTTTCCCTGTGGCTATAAGAGCAAAGAATTCTGTAGTAGGACTTTGAGTATGGGTATGTAACTGCGGACATATTTATACTCACGATGCTGCTGTAGAATTCTATAAGGTGTTTTCCTCTTCTTCCTTCTGACTCTTGTCCTTATGTAATCGATATATAAGTATCAATGCGTATGTCTTAGATGGTGTTTGTTGAGAGTGGACTATCAGTCCAGCTCTTGAACTCGTTTTGATGAACAGTGAAAAAGAGAACCCTCTTGGGTGCGAAGAAAAAGAATTAGCTGAAAATAAAAAGATTTCATCTAAACACAAAGGTAATGGTGTGTTTGAATGTCTAGAAGGTACGAATTGGTTGTTTGATTTATTTATGTGAAACAATATGACGATTGGCTATTACAATATTGATAGTGGGTTATGATGTGATCGAGGTTGTTAACTCTAAGATAACGGTTTGTAATAAAGTGAGTATTTTGGAAATAGATGTAAATCTCTTTTTAGATGGATGAGTTGGAATCTATGTATATAAATGGATTTGATAAGCTGTGGGGTGAATTGAATTTGAGAGTAGGAAATCTGTGAAGATAATGTTTTCAATGATAGATTTTATTGATATAAAGAATTCACAAATAGTTTGGTTTTCAATAATATTATGTATAAGCATTATGAGAAAGGAAGGTTTGCCCAAAGAAATTTAAATTTGAGGCATGCAAAATGGGTTATCCATGTAAAGGACTCTTGGATAGACATAAACTTTTCATGATTGATGGTTAAGACATTGCATAAGCATGTTAAAGAATAAAGTTAAAATGGGTTGACCTTGTTTGAGTGTTTTGAAGTGCGATCTAGCTGATACAGTATGAAGATGTCATCAATAGCATAAAGGTTAGGGTTTAGTAAAGGAGTTGTGCTTTAACAGCTCATAAGGTATTACAAAACAAAATGGTGCCAAGGATATTTGGCAGTGATGAGAGATGTTGGTATAAAGTATACCAATAGAGATCAAGTTCCAATGACTAGGGAATTTCTTTGTGTTCCCAAAAGAATTGTCTGGATTACCCCCGAAACGAGAAATAACATTTGATATTGATTTATTTTCTACAACCCAATTAGTATCTGTATCCCTATATAGAATTATATCGATTGAACTTTAAAAAAATTTCTTACAAGACTTGTTAAACAAGGGATTTATACGCCCTAGTACTTCTTTTTGAGGTGCTCTAGTCTTATTTGTGAAAAAGAAAGATGGATCACTGTAGTTATGCATAGATTACAGATAATGAAATAAAGTGATAGTGGGTAATAAATACCCATGATCTCGTATAGATGATTTGTTTAAGCAACTATAGAGTGCTCAACATTAATTGAAGATAAGAGATAAAAAAAATTTTGAAAATTGCTTTTAGAATACGGTATGGGCACTATGAGTTTAGTAATTCCATTTGTTCCATTTGATTTAACAGATGCCTCAATTACATTTATGGATTTGATGAATAGAGTATTTAAACATTTCTTGGATCAATTTGTTATTGTATTCATAGATGATATCCGGGTATATTCAAGGAGTTCTGACAAGCATGAGCAATATTTAAGGCTAGCTTTGCAAACCCTAAGAGAACACTAGATGTAGCCCTAAATTTTTCAGAATGTGAATTTTGCCTTAGTAGTGTTATCTTTCTAGGGCATGTGATTATCAAGGATGATATTCAAGTTAATTCTAAAAAGGTAGAAGCAGTGCAACAATGGCCACGGCCTATCACAATTACAAAGATTTGTAATTTTATTAGTTTATCAGGATTTTTCAAAAAAAATTGTTGCTCCTTTGACGAGGTTGACAAGGAAAGCAATAAAACTTGACTAGTAAGATGAATGTGAAAAAAATTTCTAAAAAGTAAAGGAATGTTTGACTACGGCGCTAGTACTGTCTATTTATTTAGGTATCGATGGATACACGGTATATTATGATGCATCGAGAATTAGATTAAGGTGTGTGTTGATGTAATATAGTCGAAGCATTGCATATTTATCTAGATAGTTTAAACCAAATGAGCAAAATTATCTAATTTATGATTTGGAAATAAAAGCAGTGGTTTTACTATCAAAGTTTGGAAGCATTATCTGTATGGTGATACATGTGAAATTCATACAGTTTCAATCATTTTTTGTTGAACATGTAAAAAAGGCACAGAAAGAGGATGCCTATTTATGTAAAAAAAAATTAAGAGGTGAAGAATGACAGTGATATTGAATTTACTATAAACTCTAAAGGAATTCTGAGATTGGACAAACGGTTGTGTATACCTAAGAAAAAAAAAAGAACTTAAGAAAGATTCTAGGAGAAGCCCATCAATCTATGTATACCATTCATCCTGTATCAACGAAAATGTATTAAGATTTAAAAGAAATTTATTGGTGGGATGGTATGAAGAAAGATATAACTAATTATGTTTCTCAGTGTTTAACATGTCAACAAGTAAAGGCAAAACATTAAAGGCCTGCAGGATTACATCTACAGATAGAGATACCTGAATGGAAATGGGAAAGAATAGCTATGAATTTTGTTATAGGGTTACTGCGGATAAAAAAAAAGAGTTTGACTCAAGTGATCATTGATAGGTTGACTAAATCAACACAGTGAAAACCACATATAGTGTAACTTAGTATGAAAATTTGTATTTGAATAAGATAGTGAGACTTCATAAGGTACTGATATCAATTATAATTGATCAAGGACCACAATTCACAATTTGTTTTTGGAAAGAGTTTCAGACGAATGAATAGCTACCAAAACAATATACAAATGGTGTTATTTGAGGTTTTACTTGAAATATCGTAGGTTTCCTAATAAGTGAGTGAGTAAATAACATAAATTATAGCATGAAGAAAAATTATATATTTGTGTCTAAATTTATAAGTTATCTAATGTGATTATTTAATGTAAATTTATGACTATTTCTTTATGTTGAGGTTGTGACTTGAGTGATGTCTGAGATTTGGATAGTATGTCACTAAAATATATGAATGTGTGAGAAGTGAATTAAGATGGGTAGGTAGTAGACAAGTTATGAATAGTGAAAGTAAGATATGTTAGGACTGGTTAAAGATTGGCTATTGATGGGAAAGTGTTATAAGATGGAGATTTGAGCATAATGGATATACTTGAGGATAGGTAAGACAAAATCAGGAAAAATTTGTGATTTCAATTTATTGGAAGTGATTAATGAAGAAAATCTTGGAGGAAGTTGGATATTAAATTAGTCATAATTTAAAGTAGTGAGTTTGGACACTGGACTGTATAAATATTTTAGGTGAAAGGAACAGACAAATGATGGCCTTATGGTGCTTTGAGGAATATAATAAAGTGAATTATGGTATTGAAGTTCTTGAGGAATAAAATATGAGAAGTAGGATTCAAATTAATTTTTGGGTTCTTAATTTGGAAATATGGTGAATATTTTGAGAACTATGTTTGAAAATAGTGCAAAGTGATCAAGATATTTGTGATGAAGGTTTATACCATATTAAGTTGAGTATATTATTTAGAATGTGAATTATGTTAAGATTGAAAAATTTATGTGTGAATAATTGTTGAGAAAAGTCTTCTTAGAATGAACAGGCTAGTTGAATGGAATTGATAGGAACTATAATGAGGTGCTTCTAGATATGATAGAAGAAAGGTTTGAAATTTTTGATAATGAATTCATTGGTATTAATAAGATGGTATAGAGTTACTGTGATGAGGTAAGTTGGAATTATTAGACATGTGTCAATGGTACATAAACGTTATAAAAGGTTTGTGGATTTATTGTTATGTATGTTTAACATATTGATTAATGGATTTTAGGATAAAGATAGATAATAGATTAAGATGATGATATTCAAGGGAGGATGTTGACATGTGAGAATAAAAATAACTTGATAGAAGTCTGAAATAAGAAAAGATAGTTACCCAATGTGGATACGAATATGTTCTTGATATGTATGTTTCGTAATATAGACTTATAGATTTATGCATGCAAGCTTGAGGATATAAAAAAATGAGATACACAATGGTTTAAGAGTTCTTTGAATGTATATATAATCAGTTGAGTATTTTGCATAAAGTGGAATTGATTAGAAAAGAAATACAAGCAACTCAATACTAGTTAAAAGTTTGTAAGGACTATGAATGTTGAACACTAGAAAGTATCAGTTGGTGACCACATATTCTTGAAAAACTTATAGATAAAGGAAATCCCTATGGTTAAGTTATATGGCAAAATCACTCAAGTGAAGAGACATATTAAAAAGTAGAGATGATATACAGAAAAGATATCCCCAATCATAAGTAATAAGGTGAGTAACTCTAAATTATGTTTTGTTTTCATTCCCTACATATGGTAGGATGGTGATGAAATTCGGGGATTGAATTTCTTTAAGAGGGGACGAATGTAATAACCTTAAAATTTAATGAAAATTCTAATTAAAGAAAATTTGAAATTTAAAAGAAGATTTTAAAAATGGAGATAAGAACCGTAGAAATAAGCAAATATATTTTTATTTGTTTAAAAATGATTATGTCTTGCTAAAAGTAAGTAGACTTTTAATTAAAATAATTATATTGGCCTTTAATAAATTTTTGTTTTATTTTTAGAAATATTCCTTCTGTTATTATGTATAAAGAAATTTATTTTGTGATTTTTTTTATTAAGATTTTTATCAAGAAAAATTATGATTTAAGAGTTTAACTAAAGGTTTATGAGAATGTAAATTTTTAGAAAATTGAGATATTTTAGGATAAAAATGGAATTTATATGAATTTATATAAAGAAAATCTTATTATTCAATTATTAAATAATAATAATAATAATAATTAAATATAATAAAAATAAAAAGGGGAACGGGGAGGACAGAGGGCGGATGCTGCGAAAAAAAAATGGATGAATAGTGAGTGAATAGTAACCTTCAACTTTTTCTCTAGATCTGGAGTGTATATTAACTTTTGATCTCAAAACTGAAGGTACTACTGGTTCAGGATGAAGAATACTATGATTTTGACCGATCAATTTTTCAAATTAGCCATTGAATTCTCGTAGATCTGAAGTAGAAAAAGGTAAATTTCAAAACTTACTTAGAGACCTCCAATTGAAATTCTGACACCGTAGATGGATTTAGGAGTTAGTTAGACCTTAGGATATGAAATTTTTCAACTACCTAACAACTTTTTGTTCGTCGTGAATAGTGATTTTCGACGGGTGAATAGTATTTTTCGGCGAGTGAATAATGTTTTCCGTCAGTGAATAATGACCAAGTACCCGGAGTCATTTTCTAAGTCTTTGGATCCTCCGGACACGTTTTTGAGGTCTAATTGGTCAAATTCGGCTTGGAAAAGTTCATTTTAGGGCTGTCCAACTAGGAGCCTACCTTGTGAGTAGATAAATCTTTTTATGACTTGTTCCATACTCTTCTTGAACTATAAATGTATTATTGTTTTGTTTATAAATTATTTATGCTATTATAAGTTTATTAAATGTGTTAAAATATATGTTATACTTACGAACTGTCACATAGTTCAAGAAGAGTATGGTTTTAGAAATAGATTTTGGAACTCATTGAATATGTGGTTCTAAATGTATTTATCATTATTTGATAAAGTGAATATTATGTGCACGATGCATTGATTTGTAAAGTTATATACTTGTAAAAATGATGCATGTCATATTATAAATGAGATTAAATACAACCAGCCGATATTCATCAATACATATATATACATGTAAAATTATCAAGTAACTCGCCATGAGCTTTACGCTTGCCATTCAATCTCATTTATAATATGACATGCATCATTTTTACAAGTATATAGCTTTACAAATCAATGCATCGTGTACATAATATTCACTTTATCAAATAATGATAAATACATTTAGAACCACATATTCAATGAGCTCTAAAATCCATTTCTAAAACCATACTCTTCTTGAACTATGTGCTAGTTTGTAAATATAACAGATATTTTAACACATTTAATAAATTTATAATAGTATAAATAATTTATTAACAGAAACAATAATACATTTATAGTTCAAGAAGAGCATGGGACAAGTCATGGGCTCTTGGTTGGACAACTTTAAAATATACTTTTTCAAGCTGAATTTGACCAATTAGACCTCAAAAATATTTTTGGAGGGTCCAAAGACTTAAAAAATGACTCCGAGAGCTTGGTCACTATTCATCACCGAAAAATACTATTCACTCACTGAAAAATACGATTCATCCGACGAAAAATACTATTCACGGCGAACAAAAAGTTGTCAGATAGTTGAAAATTTTCATATCCTAAGGTTTATCTAACTCCTGAATCCATCTACGGTGTCAAAATTTCAATTAGAGGTCTCTAACTAAGAGTTTTAGAATTTACCTTTTTCTGAGATTTTCTACTTCAAATTTACGGCAATTCAACGGCTAATTTAAAAAATTGATCGGTCAAAATCGTAGTATTATTCGTCCTGAATCCAGTAGCACCTTCAGTTTTGAGATCGGAAGCCAATAGACACTCCATATCTAAAGAAAAAATTGAAGGTTACTATTTACTCACTATTTACTCACTATTCATTCTTCTCAAATTTTTCTCCGAAATTATAGCCTCCGTCACCTGCATTGCTCCCTTCTTCCCGTTTTATTTATTTTTATTTTTATTAAATAATAATAATAATTATTTAATAATTAAATAATATGATTTTTTTAATATAAATTCTGTTTTTCATCCTAAAATAGCTCAAAAATTTCTAAAAAATTACATTCTCGTAAACCTTTAGTTAAAATCTTAAATCATGACTTTTCTTAATAAAATTCTTAATAAAACAAATCATAAAATAAATATCTTTATACATAATAAAAGAAAGAATATTTCTAAAAATACAACAAAATTTATTAAAGGCCAATATAATTATTTTAAGCAAAAAAATAATTATTTTAATTAAAAATATACTTGCTTTTAGCTGAACATAATCTTTTTTAAACAAATAAAATTATATTTGTTTATAAAAAAACATTATTATTGAAAAACAAAAATTATGGGATGTTACATTCTTCCCCCTTAAGAAATTCAGTCTCTGAATTTCAGCCCATCTTACCACATGTAGGGAATGAAATCAATGCATAATTCGGAGTTACCAACCTTATTACTCAAATAATTGGGGGTATCTTTTATCTATAACATGTTTACTTTTTAATGTTTCTTCATTTGAGTGATTCTGCCATATAACTTAACCAAAGGGATTTCTTTCATTCATAAGTTCTTCACTTGTCGATCAACAATAAACATCAATTGTACCCAGTTAAACCAATTTTTTGTCCAATTGAATTTCTTAGAATTAGGTAACATAAGAAGAATCTAACAGGAACTTCCTTAGCATAGATGCAAGCAATTGTCTATCTACATTACTTAATCCTGATGATAAGGTTAGGTAATGTATTATTATTATGCCTACTTTGTTCAAGTTTTCAAAACAGCATATATACTAGAGTTTAACTTCTTCTTTCTTCTCAAACCTCATTACTTCTTTCATTGGTGAGTCCTTCAAGAATATGTGGTTACCAACTGATAATTTATAGTGCTTAACATTCATGGTCATATAAAGTGAATATTATGTGCACGATGCATTGATTTGTAAAGCTATATACTTGTGAAAATGATGCATGTCATATTATAAATAAAAGCTCATGGCGAGTTGCTTGATAATTTTACATGTATATATATGTATTGATGAATATCGGCTGGTTGTATGGCTTATGACGGTACCGAATAGGGGATGCCCTATTAGCCTGAGTGAGCCGGGGAAGGGCTGCTCCAACCGGGTGACAGTGGTAATGTGAGGGGACAAGAGGGTGATGTACTCACATTCCCTGATCACTTATTGTGACTAGGGTAGAGGTCACTATGCGTATAGCAAATGAGTTATATTTTCATTGCATTGACCAGATTGCTGAGTGAGGCAGGTGCATTAAAAGTGATGATTTTATCTCCAAATTTTAATATTTTACTATAGCTTATACAGCTAAGCATAACAACATTTGTTTAATGATCATACCGTGCAACATATGGTTTTGGATATCTGAATATCCTTTGATTTGAGAATATTTGAAATACGGGTCTCATATGAATGTACTTCTAAACTGTATTTTCTATGTGACAAATTTTAAAATATAAGTACATCTATATGCTGACCTAAGAGGTCATAGAAGGAATTATTTGCTCACTAAGTTGTCAAACTCACTACACAATATTACCATAATTTTTAGATAAGAATATCAGAGTCTGATTTGGCAGATAGGTGATATATTCTTTGGGTGAGTCTACGTTGCTTCCAAGACTCACGGTTTTTGAATTATACTGTGTTTGTATTCTAGAGTGTGCTCTGAACGCTACAGGCAGGATCTCCGTTTCTGTTGTACTTTGATGTTTATAGACTTGGTTTGTATATTGTGTATACATGAGAGATCTTATATGGATATGTTCCCATGATAAAGAATTGAATTATGCATCTTTATGGAAAATATATATTTACGAAAATAAATAAAAAAATGTTTATTTTACGTAACGTAAATTGGGGGCGTTACATTTAATATATTGATAAATGGATTTTAGGATAAAAATAGATGATAGATTAAGATGATAATATTCATTGGATGATGTTGACATGTGAGAATCAAAGAGGACTTGATAGAAGTCTGGAATAAGAAAAGATAATTACCCCAATATGGATGTGAATATGTTCTTTTATGGGTGTGTTTTCTAATATCGACCCATAGATATATCCATGTGAGCTTGAGGATATAAAGTGAAATTGATTAGAAAAGGAATACAAACAATTCAATATAGGCCAAAAGTTTATAATGACCATGATTGTTAAGCACTAGAAATTATCAGTTGGTGACCACATATTCTTGAAGGATTGGTAGAGTTTAACAATGGAAGAAGCCACATGGGAAAGGGAAGATGACATGAGACAAAAGGATCCACAACTGTTTGAGGAAAGGTAAAACTTGAATTTTGAGGACAAAATTCTTTTTAGGGGGAAGAACTGTAACATCCTCGATTTTTTCTTATGTTACTAATTGAAGTTTATTTCTTTCAGAGAGGAGAACGGATTTTGGGTCTCATGAGAGGATTAAATTATTTTACTTAAGTCAAATAAGATAGTAGGAATGGTTAAAATGACATTTAATTTATGTAATTTATGGGGATGACATTAGTGTAATTATGGATGATGGCATGAGCATTTTGGAGATAAAGAGGTGATAGGTAGGGGTAAGTAGGGAAAAAATAAAATAAAATAAAATAAAATAATGGGAAGATAGGAAGGAGAAGGGGAGGGAGTGTCGGAGGGAAAGAGAAGAAAAAGAAAAGGAGAAAAAGAAAAGGGAAGAAGAGAAAAGGGGAAAAAGAAGAAGAGAAAAGGGGAAGAAGAAGAAGAGAAAGAGGCAGAAGAGAAAGAGAAAGAAGAAGAAGAGAAAGAGGAAGAAGAAGGAGAAGGAAGAGGAAAGATAAATCAAGGAATCAAACACCGAGTTTAAAGGAATTTGAGGTAGGTTTAACATTTATTAATGAATTTTGTATAAGAATATATATACATTTTTAGATTTGTTTATATGTGATTTTGGATAACATGTGGTATGGATATTTATATGAAATTCTGTTTTGGATGTTTGGACATGCATATGGGTGCATGGGATTATATAAAAGAAAATCAAAGGAGAAGATAAATTAAGCTGAATTTCGGAATAATTGGAAAAGCTTCGGTTTTTGGAATTCTGGGAAAATTAGGTAAGGATTTTAAAGAAATGGTTAAAATATGAATTGTAGATATATGTCTCATGGATCTATATGCTTTATAATTATTTAATTTTTAGTTCATATGAGGGAGATATGGCTGATTAATTATGCAGAGGTCGGAATTCAGGATAGTAAAAATAAATGTTTTTATTTTAATTTTCTGGGAATAATCCGTAGAGAATTTGAAGAAAATATAAATATAAAAGTTATAGATAATTGTCTTAGATTCCTATTGGATTTGAAATCACCTCAATTAGAGTTCGTATGAGGAAGATATGATGGAATAAGTGAAGAAAGGTCATAGAACACGGCCGGATCGTGTTCTGGGTTGCTTCAACACGGGTAGGCCGTGTTCGGGGCTGTTTTTAAGCATGTTTGAATTATTTTTCAAGCATGGTCGTGTCTTGAATATGGTCAGGCCATGTTGGGTGTTGGATTATCATACTTTTTACTGTTTTATACATAAAAATAATCTTGTTTGTTGTAATATTTTTAGGTAACATATATTCAAGAAAAATACTTTTGAAATGATGATTTTGGTGTCACAAATTACTCTTTTTCTTTATTTGATTTAAAATGAATTATATTGAATATTGGTATGTGATGAATGATTATTAATCATTTGGTATAAAAATGATGCATCATATTATGAAAGTAATTAAATGGCAAGCGTAAAGCTCATGACGAGTTGCTTGATAGTTATATATTGTATTTGATGAATATGAATTTATATATATACATTTATATGTATGGATGAATATCGACGGGTTGTATGGCTTGAGACGGTACAGAGTAGGGGATGCCCTATTAGCTTGAGTGAGGCAAGGGAGGGCCGCTCCAACCAGGTGACAGTGGTAATGTGAGGGTGCAGGAGGGTGATGTACTCACATTCCCTGATCACTTATTGTGACTGTAGTCGATCGGTCACTATGCATATAGCAAATGAGTAAATTAAAAGTCGTGATATGGCTGATCATTATAAAAAAAATGGATTTTTAGTGCATGTGTAGTATGATAATTATGCGTAAACAAAAATTATGATTTTATCTCAAAATCTTGATATTTCTCTGTAGCTTATACAGCTGAACATAACTCTTATTTTCTCATCATATTTTATTTATGTTAAGTCTACTGGGAACCTTTGTTCTCACTATTATTGTGGTGTTATGTTCAGATAAAAAGAAATGAGAAGCAACACAAAATGGCGTTACTGATGGAGATCTAAATGTCAGCACCACCTCCTCACCCTTTGTATTTCAAGGGTGAAATGCTGTATAAATACTCTTATTTATGTACTGAAATGTTGTCTTGTATAAATATAACATGTGTGAGGTTTGTAATATATATGTAAACATGTATATTGTGTTTTGAAATGTTGTATTATATAATTATAACATGTATGAGGTTTGTAATAAATATGTTTATATATACATTGTGTTTATATATATGACGTATTTAACATACGTAATGTAAAAAAAAGAAACTGGACGTTACAAAGTAGCTCCATTTCTTTTATCAGTATTTGACTTAAATGCAACGATTTCCGGCTCAACGCATCAGCTACTACATTTGCCTTCCCTGGGTGATACTTTAATTCAAATTTGTAATCATTAATGAATTCCATCCACCTTCTTTGCCTCATATTCAATTCTTTTTGGTCAAAGAGATACTTTAAACTCTTGTTATCTCTGTATATTTCAAATACAGCTCCATACAAGTAGTGTCTCCATATCTTCAGGGCAAAAGCTATTGCAGCCAACTCTAAATCATGAGTAGGATAGTTCTCCTCATGCGATCTCAATTGTCGAGACACATAAGCAACTACCCTACTTTCTTGCATCAAAACACAACCTAAACCTTTCTTGGAAGCATCTATATAGACTACAAAACATCTAGAAAGGTTAGGAACAATTAGAACAGGTGAAGTCAATTTGACTTTAAGCTCTTGAAAACTATTCTCACATTCTTCAGTCCAATTAAAGAGACTTCCTTTTCTGTTCAATCGAGTCAAAGGCAAAGCTATTTGAGAGAATCCCTGTATAAACCTTCTGTAATATCCTGCTAAACCTAAGAAACTTCTAATTTCAGTCACATTTTTTTGTCTCTCCTATTTCAGCACTGCTTCAGTTTTACTGGGATCCACCGACACACCATCTTTAGAAATTACGTGACCTAAAAATTTCACTTCTTCCAGCCAAAATTCACATTTTTCCAACTTAGTGAAAAGTTTCTTTTCCTTCAAGACTTGAAGTACTAATCAAAGATGCTGGTTATGTTCTTCCTTACTCTTAGAGTAGATTAAAATATCATCTATGAACACTACTACAAATTGATCCAAGTAGGGTCTAAAAGTGCGATTCATATAGTCCATAAAGACTGCAGGTGCATTTGTAACCCCAAAAGGCATGACTAAAAATTCATAGTGTCCATACCGAGTTCTGAAAGCTGTTTTTGGAGTGTCTTCTTCTTTAACTCTAATCTAATGATATCCTGACCTCAAGTCTATCTTAGAGAAAATAGTAGCTTCCTTTAACTGATCTAATAGATCGTCTATTCTAGGCAACAGATACTTATTCTTAATAGTCGCCTTATTCAATTGCCTATAATCAATACACAATCTCAAACTGCCATCTTTCTTCTTTACAAACAATACAGGCGCTCCCCAAGGTGATACGTTAGGTCTGATAAAATTCTTTTCTAACAGCTCTTCGATCTGCTTCTTCAGCTCTTGTAGTTCCATAGGAAACATTCTATAAGGAGTGACAGAAATAGGCCTCGCCTCTGGTACTAGATCGATGGAAAATTTCACTTCTCTCTTCGGTGGAGGTTCAAAAATTTGAAATTATCAGTTATGACTGTCCCTGTTAGTTTGATTGTTAGTGAATTAAGAATTGAAAGTGACTTGAAGACTCAGATTAAAGAAGCGCAGACACATGATCAATTTTTACAAGATCGAAGAGATCAACCTGACTTTGCAATGTCAGAGGATAGAATTATTATGTACCGGGGCAGAACATGTATACCACAAGGAGAGAATTTGAAGGCTAAGATTCTGGAAGAAGCTCATCAAAGTAATTATACAATCCATTCAAGATCTATAAAAATGTATCAAGATTTGAAAAGATTATACTGGTGGCCAAGGATGAAGAGAGACATTGCTGAATATGTGTCTAAGTGTTTGGTTTGTCAAAAGGTAAAGATAGAACATCAAAAACCTTTTGGGATGTTACAACCTTTAGAAATCCCTGAGTGGAAGTGAGATAGTATATCTATAGATTTTATTATCGGATTACCTAAGACTCAGACAGGTCATGATACGATATGGGTAATAGTTGATAGACTGACGAAATCTACGCATTTTCTATCCATTAAGAAAAACTACTCGTTGAATAAGTTGGCCCAGTTGTATATGAAGGAAATTATACGGTTGCATGGAATTCCTAATAGTATCATTTCAGATTGAAATCCTCGATTTACTTCCAGATTTTGGAGAGCACTACAAGAAGCTTTTGGTACTCGTTTGTGTTTTAGTACTGCATATCATCCTCAAACAGACAGTCAAACGAAGAGAACTATACAGACTGTAGAGGATATGCTAAGAGCGTGCGTGCTAGAGCAAGGAAAAGGATGGGATGGATATCTGTCATTGGCTGAGTTTGCATATAATAACAGTTATCATTCGAGTATCGGAATGGCACCATATGAAGCTTTGTATGGTAGGAGATGTAAATCGCCATTATGTTTAAATGAAGTGGGGGAGAAAAGGTTATTAGGGCTTGAGTTAGTGCAACATACTTCTGAGCAAATACAGATAATTTGAGATAAAATGCGAACAGCTCAGAGTCGACAAAAGAGCCATTTCGATAGGAGAAGGAGACCGATACAATTCCAAGAAGGTGAGCATGTGTTCTTGAAAATTTCTCCTACTCCCGAAATTGGCCGAGCAATGAAAATTAAGAAATTGAGTCTGAGATATTTAGGACCTTATCAAATTCTGAAAAGGATAGGGTCATCGGCGTATCAGATTGCACTTCCTCCGCATTTATCCAATCTGCATGATGTGTTCCATGTTTCTCAACTTCGAAAGTATCTACCAGATCCGTCGGACATAATTCAAGAAGAAATAATAGCTGTAGATGAGAATCTAACCTACCGACCGAGGCCGATAGTAATTCTGGATAAAGAAGTGAAACAGTTGAGAAATAAAACCATTCCATTGGTGAAGGTAGGATGGGAGAGTTTAACAATAGAAGAAGCCACATGGGAAAGGGAAGATGACATGAGACAGAAATATCCATAACTGTTTGAAGACAGGTAAACCTTGAATTTTGAGGACAAAATTCTTTTTTAGGGGGGAGAACTGTAACATCCCTGATTTTTTTTTCTTATGTTACTAATTAAAATTTATTTCTTTCAAATAGGAGAACGGATTTTGGATCTCATGGGATGATTAAATTATTTTATTTAAGTGAAATAAGATAGTAGGAATGGTTAAAATGGTATTAATTTATGTAATTTATGGGGATGGCATTAGTGTAATTATGGATGATGGCATGGGTATTTTGGAGATAAAGAGGTGGTACGTAGGGGGTAAGTAGGGAAAAAATAAAATAAAATAAAATAATGGGAAGATAAGAAGGAGAAGGGGAGGGAGTGTCGGAGGGAAAGAGAAGAAAAAAAGAAAAGGAGAAAAAGAAAGGGGAAGAAGAGAAAAAGGGAAAAAGAAGAAGATTATATATACATTTTTAGAAGGGGAGGGAGTGTCCGAGTTTAAAAGAATTTGAGGTAGGTTTAATATTTTTTAATAAATTTTGTATAAATACATTTTTAGATTTGTTTAGATGTAATTTTGGATAACATGTGGTCTAGATATTTATATGAAATTCTGTTTTGGATGTTTGGACATGCATATGGGTGCATGGGATTATATAAAGAAAATCAAAGGAGAAGATAAATTAACCTGAATTTCAGAATAATTGGGGAAGCTTCGGTTTTTGGAATTCTGGGAAAATTAGGTAAGGATTTTAAAGAAATGGTCAATATATGAATTGTAGATATATGTCTCACATATTTATAGGCTTTAGAATTACTTAATTTGGAGTTCATATGAGGGAGATATAGCTAATTAATTGAGCAGAGGTCGAAATTTAGGATAGTAAAAATAAGTGTTTTTTTTAATTTTCGGGGAATAATCCATAGAGAATTTGAAGAAAATATAAACATAAATATTGTAGATAATTATATTAGCTTCCTATAGGGTTTGAAATCTCCTCAATCGAAGTTTGTATGAGGGAGATATGATGGAATAAGTGAAGAAAGATAACAGAACACGGCCAGGCCGTGTTCTGAGTTGCTTCAACACAGGTAGGTCGTGTTCGGGGCTGTTTTTAAGCATATTTGAATTATTTTTCAAGCACGGCCATGTCTTGCACAAGGCCAGGCCGTGTTGGGTGTTGGATTATCATACTTGTCACTGTTTTATGTCTAAAAATAATCTTGTTTGTTGTAATATTTTTAAGAAGCATATATTCAAGAAAAATACTTTTAAAATGATGATTTTGGTATCAAAAATTACTCTTTATCTTTATTTGATTTAAAATGAATTATATTGAATATTGGTATATGATAAATGATTATTAATCATTTGGTATAAAAATGATGCATCATATTATGAAAGTAATTAAATGGCAAGTGTAAAGCTCATGACGAGTTGCTTGATAGTTATGTATTGTATTTGATAAATATGAATTTATATATATACATGTATATGTATGGATGAATATCGAAGGGTTGTATGGCTTAAGATGGTACCGAGTAGGGGACGCCCTATTAGCCTGAGTGAACTAAGGGAGGGCCACTCCAACCGGGTGTTAGTGGTAATGTGAGGGGGCAAGAGGGTGATGAAATCACATTTCCTGGTCACTTATTGTGACTGTAGTCGATCGATCACTATGCATATAGCATATTAGTAAATTAAAAGCCGTGATAGGGCTTAGCATTATAAAAAAAAGGACTTTCAGTGCATGTGTAGTATGATAATTATGTATAAACAAAAAATATGATTTTATCTCAAAATTTTGATATTTCTCTGTAACTTATACAGCTGAACATAATTCCTATTTTCTCATCATATTTTATTTATGTTAAGTCTACTGGGAACCTTTGTTCTCACTATTATTGTGGTGTTATGTTCAGATAAAAAGAAATGAGATGCAACATAAAATGACGTTACTGATGGAGATCTAGATGTCAGCACCACCTCCTCACCCTTTGTATTTCAAGGGTGAAGTGCTGTATAAAGACTCTTATTTATGTACTGAAATGTTGTACTGTATAAATAAAACATGTGTGAGGTTTGTAATATATATGTAAACATGTATATTGTGCTTTGAAATTCAAGGGTGAAGTATTGTATAAAGACTCTTATTTATGTACTGAAATATTGTATTGTATAATTATAACATGTATGAGGTTTGTAATAAATATGTGTGTGTGTGTGTATATATATATATATATATATATATATATTGTGTTTATACATATGGCGTATTTAACATGCGTATCGTGAAAAAAAAATCGGTCATATAAATTCCGTTTTTCATCTTAAAATATCTCAAAATTTTCAAAAAATTTACATTCTCATAAACCTTTAGTTAAATTCTTAAATCATGATTTTTCTTGATAAAAATCGTAATAAAATAAATCTCAAAATAAATATCTTTATACATAATAAAAGAAAGAATATTTCTAAAAATACAAAAAAATTTCATTAGAGGTCAATGTAATTATTTTAAACAAAAAAATACTTCTTTTAATTAAAAGTCTACTTACTTTTAGCAAAACATAATCATTTTTAAACAAATAAAAATATATTTGTTTATAGCAAAATATTATTATTAAAAATTAAAAATTACGGGATGTTACATTCAATATGGGTAATAGTGGATAGATTGACAAAGTCTGCTCATTTCTTGGCCATTAGAATCAATTATCCATTAGAGAGACTAGCCCACATATATGTAAGGGAAGTTGTGAGGTTGCATGGAATCCCTAACAGTATTATCTTAGATAGAGATCCCAGATTTACTTCTAGATTTTGGAGGGCTTTACAAGAAGCTTTTGGCACCAAACTACATTTTAGTACAGCCTACCACCCCCAGACTGATGGTCAAACTGAGAGGACCATACAGACTCTGGAGGATATGCTCAGAGCATGCACTTTGGATCAAGGAAAAGGATGGGACAAATATTTGCCACTAGTTGAGTTCGCTTATAATAACAGCTACCACTCCAGCATTGGGATGGCACCTTACGAAGCCTTGTATGGTCGGAAATGCAGATCCCCTTTGTGTTGGTATGAAGTGGGGGAAAGAAATTTGTTGGTCCCAGACTTGGTCCAACACACCACTGAACAAATAAAACTGGTCCGAGAAAAGATGCGAATAGCCTAAAGCCGCCAGAAGAGTTATTATGACAAAAGAAAAAAGTCGTTGCAATTTCAAGAAGGGGACCATGTGTTTTTGAAAATCTCTCCTACCATAGGCATCGAGCGGGCAATGAAGGTCAAAAAGCTAAGTCCACGGTTCTTGGGTCCTTATCAAATTCTTAAGAGAGTAGGACCATCTGCTTATCAAATTGCACTTCCTCCACACTTATCGAACCTTCACAGTGTGTTCCATGTCTCTCAACTTCGTAAGTACCTTCCAGATCCTATGCACTTAATCCAGGAAGACTCTGTGATTGTAAATGAGAAGTTAACTTATAAAGCCGAACCGGTCTCAGTATTGGATAGAGAGGTAAAGCAATTACGTAACAAGACTATCCCTTTGGTGAAGATAGCTTGGAATGGATTTGATGAAGGGGATGCTACTTGGTAAAGAGAAGATGAAATGAGACAGATGTATCCACAACTTTTTAGAGATAGGTAAAACTCTAAATTTTGAGGAAAAAAATTCTTTCTTAGGGGGAGAGAAATGTAACATCCCTCAATTAATTCTATGTTATGGCATGATTTTCTAGGTTCAAAGGATGGGGGAAAAATATTAATTCTCTTTTTAGAAGAAAAACTAGGAAGGATGAAACCCTAATTTTCTAACCTCTTAGAATAGAATTAAGTAGTGAGAGAGGGTTAGAATTATGAATAAAAGGTGTCTCTAAGATCTACTAAGTTTTATTTAGGGAATTGAAGGAAGCCAAACAAGGCTTTAGTCAAGGGGTTATTCATATTCTAATGGTATGACAATCTTGTAATAATTAGAGAAATAAGGGGCAAATTCATATTCTAATGGTATGGAAATCTTGTAATAATTAGAGAAATGAGGGGCAAAGAATAAGAGGGAGTAACTTCTAGAAGGAATGCTATTTTATCAATATATTGGGGATAAGACTCAATAATTTGATCAAAGGGAGAGAGGAATCAGAAACAAAAAATGTAGCCAAGAAGGAGAAGAGGAAGAAGGAGAGAGAGAGAGAGAAGAGAGAAAGGCATTAAGAAGAAGGAATCCAAGGAGTTCTTAAGGTAGGTTTAACATTAATTGACTATGAAGCTTGAAATCTTGATGACATATGTGTGTATGAATACTTGTAAGTTTTTGTTGATAGAGGTATCTTATGCATGTATTGGATTGATCATATGAATATCCATGTAAAGCAAAGGTTTGGATGCATATGTATTGCATGTTTTGTGCTGAAAATTGGCTTTGGATGGATGAAATTCGATGGTCTGAATGAATAAATCTGTATTTTCTGATTTATGTCGAATAAGAAGATGTCTTCAACATAAAAGTTGTAGATCTGTGTCTTATGGTTAAAACTCCTCTAGAATCACTTTAATCTGACCTAATATGAGAGAGTTATGCCTCAACGAGTGAAGGAAGGTCAGATTTTACGTGCAGAATCACGATCTTGGGTTTGTAATACTTTTATATTTAAATCTAGTTGAAATCTTTAAAATTAGTAAACATAAAATTTGTAGATAATTCTCTTAGCTTTCCATAGACACCAAAATCGCCTTAATCGGAGTTAAAATGAGGGAGTTATGGCTTAGAGAGTGAAGGAAGGTTAGGCTGGTCGCCAGACTACAGCCCGAAACACGGCCGTGTTCCAAGACACAGCCAGGCCGTGTTGGGGGCTGTTTTTGAGATTCTACAGCACGGTTTGCACAATTTTAAGTATGGTCGTGCCCTGGGACATGGGCAAGCCGTGCTTGAGGCTGAAATTGCCCTGTTTTGTATTTTGAAGGCTCTAAATGAACCCCAATGAATGGATGATGTTAAGGAAAACTAAAATACAAATAAATACCTTGTTAATGATGCATTGTAGTGTGAATTATAACCTTTTATTATGAGAAATTAAATCACATATTGCATATAGATAAGATGTATGTGAGATAGATGCATAATGCATTGATGAGAATCATATAGATGAGATGTATGTGAGATGGATGCATGATGCATTGATGATACTCATATAGATAAGATGTGTGTGAGATGTATACAAGATGCATTGATGAGATGCGTATGAATGAGAAGTGTGTGCATGTATAAAATACTTGCATGGTAAATGGATGAGGTATATGCAGATGAGGCATGTGTGTGTGTTGTATATATGTTGCATTAATGAAAATATGAGAGTGCATAACCTAGTGAAAAGCATGTATGATATATGGGTAAATTGTATATTCATGAGATGCATGATCTCAAAGGTGTATGTGATGCATATGAAGTGAATGCTTAAAAGCATAAGTGGCATATGTGATGGTGTGATGTGTGAGTGATACACCTATATCTTAAAATGAAATATTGGGACGACCCTTATGGTGGCAAGGTGACCCAGTGACATGCGGTACCTTGTGGTAGTAAGGTGACCTGAGAGGTCGTAATGGCTGTGAGACGGTACCGGATAAGGGATGCCCTATTAGCCTTGAGTGAGCCATGGGTTATGGCCACTCCGACCAAGTGATAATGACCTATTAACAACCAAGAAATTTTTGGTGTATGCATTTCAATCATTTTATATTATATGCACTGATTATAGTTTTAAATAATGTTTTCTATAGCCTATACAGCTGAACACATCACTTGTTTTACTTTCATTATAAATTGTTAATGTTAGACCTATTGAGATTTTATTCTCATTAATTTTGGTGATGTGTTCAGATAATAGCAACTGAGATGCCTACACTGATGGTAAAGGTACAGGTAGTGGACGTGTCCCTCTTAGCCAGTTCACCGTCTTACAAGATGTAATAATAATGAACGTAGTAGAGATCTCGGCATCGGCACCACCCCTTCTATCACCCCATGCACCCTAGGGGTGTGGTGCTAGGCCAGGGCCTAGTCAGTAGGATGTACATTATGTAATATAACCAGTGTATATTTTTGGAAGAATAATTCCTAGTGTTACTCTTGTATAACTCTAATACTGATGTAACCTCTTGTGGAGTGATTATATAAATATGTGGTATTTTATTCTTATGGCTTAGTAAGATTAAGGAAATTCACTTGTAGTATAAATCAAGATAAAACTGAATGCATATATATAAAAAAATCTGGCTCTTACAGTATGAGTGGAGTTTTCTACCAAAAAGTATGGGAAATAGTGAAGGCCATATGTGGTGCAGTCAAGAGATTCTTTACAGATGGCATACTTCCTAAGGAGATCAACGAGACCCACATAACTTTGATCCTTAAAGTATAGCAGCCAAAAATTGTAAGCCAATTCTGACCTATTAGTTGTACTAATTTTGCTTACAAAATTATATCTAGGATCATTGTTAATAGGCTCAAATCTATTAGGAACAGTTTGATTTGTCATAACCAAAGTGCTTTTATTAGTGGAAGACTCATACAAGATAACACCATAATTATCCAAGAGGCTTTCCATGCCCTTAAGCTAAGTAGGAATGAGAGAGTGCACCAAATGGCAATCAAAGTTGATATGAACAAAGCCTATGATAAGCTAGAATGGGATTTCATTAAGCAGATCCTAAAGGCTTTTGGCTTTGATGATAAGTGGGTTGGTTTGATTATGAAATGCATAACAACAATAATCTACATGATTAAAATAAATGGAGTTCTGGGACCTACCTTTAACCCTTAACGAGGTCTAAGGCAAGGTGATCCACTCTTTCCATATATTTTCATCCTAGCAGCTGAAGTGTTGTCTAGGAGTATTACCAGAGCAACGAGAAACAAGGAGGTCAAAGGCATTAAACTAGTAAATAATGCCCTTGAGCTAACCCATCTATTTTTTGCAGATGACTCTATTCATTTTGCAAGGGCTAATGAGCAAAATGGTACAAATCTGAAAGGGGTCCTAGAAGACTACTCAAGATGTTCAGGTCAAAAAGTCAACTTGGATAAATCAGGCATAATTTTTAGAAAATCCATACCAGAGGAGACAAAGGTGCAAATCCAAAGAATTTTCAACATACTAATATGGGAAAACCTAGGGAAATATTTTGAAATCCCAACTGTTTGGGGAAGATTAAAGAAACAAACACTCAATTGGATAATGGAAAGTGTGAAACAGAAACTATGTAGCTGGAAGATGAAATTTTTGTCCCAAGGCGATAAAGAGGTGCTCATTAAGGCAGTTATACAAGCTATCCCCACATACACTATGTCAACAATCCTATTCCCTAAATCCTTCTACACCAAGTTATGTTCAGAAGTCGCTAATTTCTAATGGAGATGCAATGGGAAAGATAGAGAAATACATTGGGTAAAATGGGAGAAATTGGCTAAGAAAATGAGAGATGGAGGGATGGGGTTCAAAGACTTTAGATGCATGAATATAGCTATGTTGGGAAAGCAGGCTTGGAGGATGCTGGAAGACCTCAACTCACTTTGGGCAAATATCCTTAAATAGAGGTACTTCCCAAAGACCATCTTTCAAAATGCGAGAAAGGGTAGGTGCAGCTCATGGGCATGGCTTAGTTTATGGGAAGGCAAAGAATTTCTGATGAGACATGGGATGTGGAAAATTGGCAATGGTGAAAGTATTAAGATATAGGAGGATAAATGGCTTAGGAGTGGAGAATTATTAGAAAACAGCTCTAACAATAGCTTAAAAAAAGTGGCATCCCTCATTAAAAGAGACTCTAAGGCTTGGAATATTGTAATCCTAAGGGAAATGCTGCCCAGCCACCAGGTGAAAGAGATTCTAGCTACACCTATCCTCAGTTCTAACAGCGCTGACAAGTTCATCTGGCCCATGACAAGCAAAGGATAGTACAGGGTAAAAAGTGGTTATGAAATAAACAAGATGGAGAGGACAACAACTTCCAATAATAACACGTCTACCTCTATATCAGTCAACCCTATGATCTGGGGGAAAATTTAGGAGTCACACGTACCCCCTAAAATAAAGATCCATATATGGAAAACCCTCTACAATGCTCTACCCAGTATGGAGAATCTAAACAGAAGGAAACTGACTCAAGAGAGCATGTGTCCTATATGTAATGAAGCCCCTGAAACTTTGGAGCATATCTTCCTAGAGTGCAATTGTAACATCCCGAAAGAAAATAAAATTTATTAGACAATTTTTAGATATCTAAGGAAATATAATCCTTAAAAATTCTTCACCTTACGTGTATGCATAGAAATGTTCTAACATTAATGAAATAGGTAAAGAGAGAAAACCTAAGAGGAAAAATTAGAAATAAATATATTAAAGAAAGTTGAAATTCCTGAGTAAGGAAGATAAATTTTTGTGAAGTAAATAGAGGTATTAAAATTTCAAGAAGATTGGATTAGGGTAATTTTTCCTAATTTAAGAGTTAAAGTTACTAAGTTTAGTATCTCCATCCATAAATTGTGCTTTCACCTATGGACACTTCATATAGAGTTTTTCTACTTCACATGAATTTTTAGCAAGTCAATAGGATAGCCCAAGGAAGAAATAAAACATAGACTTGGACTAGGATATAGAAATTGGACCGATAGTCCAAAAATCATGAAAATGTGACAAGCCCATTATGAAAGGTAGAAATTTAACCAAAGTAAAGAAAATGGGCAAGAATGAGTCCAAACCCAAGAGGAAAAATAAAAATAAAAAATAAAGTTATGGAATAATGGTGTAATCAAGATTAGGTGACATGGCATTAAGACAAAAATTTAGCAAGTGGTGTGATATCCTACATTCATAATTTTAGCAAGTGGTATGATAATACATGGCATTAGAACAAAACATCTATATCCAACACTTATAATTTTAGCAAGTGGGTAATAATACATAACATTATAATAAAACATCTTTATCCTACACAAATAATTTTAGCTAAGCAAGGAAGATTCAAGGGTTGGAAATTTGCCACCTAAAAAGGAAAACCTATCATACTTGATTAAGACAAAAGAAAAAGGAAATAAATCCCTAAATCAAAGGGACCTTGTCCCTTATCTTAAGAACATATCATCATAATTTTCAAAATACAAATCTCCTTTTTCTATGCATATCTTGACTAAGAAAGAGGAAAACAAGAACATAAGTTGTTTGTTTTCCAAAAATTTAACCAAGTGCATCCAAATTTTGATAAGGTAGACCCATGATTATGAAAGGTAAATTATTTGATAGTCTATATAAGGAAAACCCACCATTATAACATTAGAATTTTGTCCAAGTGAGGGAGAAGAAAAATAGAAGCAAGGTAGAGTGAGGAAATGAGAGGAAGAAAGGAAGAAAGATGAAGGAGAAATCTAGGGGACTAAGTGCTCAAGGTAAGTTTAATAATATTTCTTTTTGAAGAAAACTTTTGAAACTTATAATATTTATATGAGATTTTGATCTTAGAACTTTGATGATTGGTCATGGATATTGCTATATCATGTTACATATTATGTATGTTTGAATACTTAGGCTGGTGTAGATAGTTCTGCATAGGTATGGCTATGGATGACAAACTTTTAGGCTTTTGTTTTTAATATTATGGGAAGAATCGGTTAGGAATTAAAACCAATGGTTAATATGAAAAATGTATATCTATGTCTCACGGATTTTTAACCACTGGAATCGCTCAATTTGGAGTCCATATGAGGTAGATATGGTCCGATTAGTATGCAGTTGTCAGAAATTGGTTAATTAGGGAAGAATATTTTAGGATAGCTTCTGTATTTTAATTTCTGATAACTTTCTGTAGGGAATTAAAATAAATAATTAACATAAGAAGTATAGATATATGTGTCACGGATTTTTAGCCTCTGGAATCACTCAATTTGGACTCCATATGAGGTAGATATGGTCTTATTAGTAAGCAGTGTTCAAAAAATGGTTAATCGGGGAAGAACATGTTAGGATAGCTTCTGTGTTTTAATTTCTGGGAATATTCTGTAGGGAGTTAAAATAAATGGTTAACATAAGAATTATAGATATATGTTTCATGGAATTTTTACCATTGGAATTATGCAATTTGAAGTTCATATGAAGTAGATATGGTCTGATTAGTAAGCAGTGGTCAGAAAATGGTTAATCAGGGAAGATTACGTTAGGATAGCTTCTGTGTTTTAATTTCTGGGAAACTTATGTAGGAAATTAAAATACATAGTTAACATATGAATTATAGATATATGTGTCACGGATTTTTATCCACTGGAATCACTTAATTTGGAATTGTTATGAGGGAGATATGGACCGATTAGTAGGTAGAGGTCAGAACCTATTCGAGAAGAAATAAACTATACATTCAGGGAGTAATATCACCTTGATTTCGTAATATTTCACTATACAGTTCAACATAATAGTTTTTGATAATTTTTTTATCTTGAAATTGAGACTAAGATCACCTACATCGGAGTTAAATTGAGGGAGTTATGCTCTAATTAGTAAGAGAAGTTTAGATGGGATGAAAATCTGCATCAAGAAAATAAATAAATAAAATTAATATTTAAAAAATAAGAAGAATCTTATAAATTAAAATAATAAATGACTAGTATATACCATAGCCATTGCCATTGTATGAACTTCTTACCATCTTAAGTGTGAAATTTTGACATAGAAATTGTCACGGCCCCAAAAGATGGAACACAAGACCGGCACGGCATAAGGGTTTCCCCCTAGCCGTAAGCCTAACACATAGCATGCACAAATATTCAGCACACAATCCAGAGTACATAATAAATATAACTGGCCACATACGCCACATCCAATATAAGAAAATACTGTATATATATATATATATATATATATATATATATATATATATATATGTCTCACGAATCCGACATCCTTGATTCAACTTGACACATGGCCTCATAGTGCAAACATTGTTATAAAACTTAAAACCATTTTTCAAACAACACAAGAAGCGAGGATCCTGCCTGTAAGTTCATGGAGATACACTAGACATAAACTTATACTATACAACCAATACAATGGAGTCTTGCCCAAACTGGGGCTCACCAATGCTATATTTAGCCTCCTATGGAGCTGTAGCTGGGTCAGTGTTTCTTTGACTATCTGTGGGGAGAAAACAGAAGAGGGGTGAGATTACCACATCTCAGTGAATGGGTAAATCATACTATAACAGAAACAGGGCAAACTAAACACGAATATTTCGCAATTAATTAAATATTTGAAATCAAGGTATAGAAAACATTAAACATTAAACCGTAATTTATTGAAAGAATGCTAAGCAGTTCAAATGATAAAACATGATTAAATCAATAACTGTAAGCAAATCAATTATGCATGGTAAGTAATAAATGAAGTTATTTATGCAATAACAATGATGATTGAGATTGTTTAGAAATATTTAATCTTTAAGAAAAATGCAGTAGTTTATTGGAGGTCTTTCCTAAC
This sequence comes from Gleditsia sinensis, assembly GCA_037074535.1. Lineage (NCBI taxonomy): Eukaryota > Viridiplantae > Streptophyta > Magnoliopsida > Fabales > Fabaceae > Gleditsia > Gleditsia sinensis. Next base: position 38,698,411 of record CM073473.1, on the reverse strand, counting down.
AGATCTATCATCTCCCCCAAGCACACAGCAAGGGTAGGGTAATCACTGTAGGCGTAGACATAAGTCCACCCTAAATCCCCCAAGCACACAGCAAGGGTACGGTAATCACTGTAGGCGTAGACATAAGTCCACCCTAAATCCCCCAAGCACACAGTAAGGGTATGGTATTCATTGTAGGCGTAGACATAAGTCCACCCTAAATCCCTGTGTCTTAGGCAGTCATATGCCCGTCACAGTATCCTAGGCCGAAGCCTTTACATGACCATGGTGCACCAGGGCTAGCACTCCCTGCGGCTAGCTAACAGTGATCTAAAAGGGTCCCTCCAATAGAAAATATTTGAAATATGCTATTCAAAGAGTTTAAAGTAAAACATTTTAATAACATTACAATAAAGCTATAATTCTCCATCTAGCTCTTTTCATGCATAAAATTCCGTTCTAAAATATATCTCATCCATGAATTCCCATGAAGACCTTTATAATCATAAACTTTCCCTTTTAAACATAGATCGTCCGTAGACGTCACATAGATGCTCATCATGCATCAAATCATTACATGGCTAACTTATTTCATTTCTATGACTAAGTTCGCATTTCTATAAATCTAGCTCAAATGGAGAATTATTAGCCTAGATGCTTGCCCTGCATACCTAGAGTTCAACTAGGATTTAAATTTATAATTTCTAACATGGTTGGAACATATTGGTTTTCAAAGCGGTAAAACAATTTAGCATACATTCCAACTAGTTAAAATCATACGAGAGAGTTATAAACTAAATTCGTAAAAAAAAATGCGCTATAGTATGAAAAACCCACTCACCGTACTAGAAGTCCAACAACGAGAATTTCACCTCGTGGTGGCTCAACAACCTAGAAAATATAGACATAATATGAAAATTAGATAAATTCTAAACGTCACTATTCATGCCGGAAAACACTATTCACTCGTCGAAAAATACTATTCATGCCGAAACCTAAAAACCCTATATTCGAGTATAGAAACTAATTCTAAGACTATCTACGGGAAGAATTTCGGTAAAAACGAAGCCTAAAACGCAATTGGACGGAGTTTTACCTTTAAAGGTACTATTCACGCAATTTTCCAGCGACCTTCCGGTGACTTTCCGGCGAAATTGATCGGTGAGTTTTGAAGTACTCGTTGCCACGAGTCCAATGGTCCAGACGGTTTGTCAATCAGAGGTCCGTAGCTCCAGATATGAGGGTTTGAAAATTGAAGGGGAAAATGGAAAATGGGGGGGCTGCGTTTTTTTCCTTTTTGCTTCTCTGGTACCCGAGACATATATGTGAAGCGCTACAGTAACTTTTTTTTTTAAATAATAATAATAATTAAATAATTTATAATAGGATTTTCTTTTATAAAAATTCATATAAATTCTGTTTTTCATCATAAAATATCCCAAAAATTTCTAAAAATTTCCTTTCTCATAAACCTTTAGTTAAACTCTTAAATCATAATTTTTCTTGATAAAAATCATAATAAAACAAATTTCTAAGCAAATATCTTTATTCATATTAAAAGAAAGAGTATTTCTAAAAATACCATAAAAATTCAATAGAAACCGGTCTAATTATTTTAAGCAACACAATACTTCTTTTACTTAAAAATCCACTTACTTTTAACAAATCATAATTATTTCTACATAAATAAATTTCTACATAAATAAAAATATATTTGCTTATAGCGCGCCAAAACATAACTTCTAATTTTTTTTTTTCTATGTAATAAATATACATATTTTCTACGGTTCTTATCTCTATTGTCAAAATTCTCTCTTTTATTTTAAATTTCCTTTTCGTTAAATTTTACGGTTATTATATTCTTCCCCCCTTAAAGAAATTCGGTCCCCGAATTTTACAAAAACTAACAACATGAAAACATATGACTACTCTTGGAAAAGCTGTGGATACTTCTCTCTCATGACATCCTCTACTTCCCACGTAGCTTCCTCTTTGGAATGATTCTGCCAGATCACCTTTACTGTAGGGATATACTTAGATCTCAACTTTTTCACTTGTCTATCAACAATGGCCACGGGTTTCTCTTCGTAGGCCAACTTGTCATCCAAAAGGATTTCTTGCAGTTGAATCACATGAGATGGGTCAGGTAGATACTTCCTCAACATCGAGACATGGAAGACTGGATGCACTTCACTCAACCCAGGTGGTAGGGCTAGGCGGTATGCCACTGCTCCTACCCTATCCAGAACTTCAAAAGGTCCAATATACCTTGGGCTTAACTTCCCTTTCTTACCAAACCGCATGATTCCCTTCATGGGTGAAACTCTGAGGAACACGTGATCGCCTAGAGAAAACTCCAACTCCCGACGCCTATGGTCCACATAAGACTTCTGACGACTTTGTGCAGTTAAAAGCCGTTCCCTTATCAACTTAACATTTTCTATGGCATCTTGCACCAAGTCTAGCCCTAGCAGCTTGGCTTCTCCAACTTCAAACCATCCAACGGGAGATCGGCATCTTCTCCCATAAAGAGCTTCAAAAGGTGCCATCTGAATACTGGCTTGATAACTGTTGTTGTATGCAAACTCAGCTAATGGCAGGTATCCTTCCCAACTACCACCAAAATCCAATATACATGCTCTAAGCATATCCTCCAGAATTTGAATCGTGCGTTCTGACTGGCCATCTGTTTGGGGATGAAAAGCGGTGCTTAGATCCAACCTTGTCCCCAAAGCTTCTTGAAAAGCTTTCCAAAACCTTGCCGTAAACTGTGGACCTCGGTCAGATATGATAGATACAGGGACTCGATGCAATCTGACGATCTCATTCAGATACAGGTTTGCATACTGAGCTGCATTAAAGGTAGTCTTCACTGGTAAGAAGTGGGATGACTTGGTCATTCGATCCACTATCACCCATACTGAGTCATAACCCTTAAGAGTCCTTGGTAACCCTGTAACGAAGTCCATAGTGATTCTTTCTCACTTCCACTCTGGTATCTCAATCTGTTGGTGCAAACCGGCAGGCTTCTGGTGTTCAGCTTTCACCTGCTGACAAACCAAGTACTGAGCCATAAAATCTACTACATCCTTCTTCATTCCATTCCACCAATACAAGTCCTTGAGGTCACTGTACATCTTATTCGTTCCTGGATGGATAGTATAGGCTGATTGATGTGCCTCCTCCAAAATCTGCTTCCTCAAGCTATCCACATCGGGTACACACAAGCGCTTCCCATATCTTAACACTCCTTCAGCATCCACGCTGAATCCAGAAGTCTGATTATTCCTAGCTTCATCCTTGAGCTTGCACAGCTTAGCATCTTTGTCCTGATCTGCCTTAATCTGCTCAACCAGTGGAGAGTGTAGTTGCATGTGAGCTAACAATACCCCTGGCTCCTTTACTTCAAAACACATCCCCTCACCTTCTAGCCGATGAATATCACTTACCAACGACCTCCGGAGTAGGGTGATATGGGCTAGACTCCCCATTGACTTTCTGCTCAAAGCATCTGCTACCACATTGGCCTTGCCTGGATGGTACAAGATAGTGCAGTCATAGTCCTTCACCAACTCCATCCACCTCCTCTGTCTCAAGTTAAGATCCCTTTGTTGAAAGATGTACTTGAGGCTCTTGTGGTCCGTGTAAATCTCACAGGGTTCACCATAGAGATAGTGCCTCCAAATCTTCAAGGCAAAGACCACTGCTGCCATCTCCAGATCATGTGTAGGATAGTTCTGTTCGTGCTTCCTGAGCTGCCTAGATGCATAGGCTACAACATGCCCATTCTGCATTAACACACAACCCAAGCCCACCCTTGAGGTGTCACAGTATACTGAGTATCCTCCAGTGCCCGTTGGGATAGTTAGAACTGGGGTTGTGGTTAGACACTTCTTCAAGGTATGAAAACTTTCTTCGCATGCATTCGACCACTCAAACTTAACTCCCTTCCTGGTTAATCTGGTCAAAGGAGCAGCAATCCTGGAGAAATCCTTGATGAACCTCCGGTAATACCCTGCTAGACCCAAGAAACTTCGGATCTCCGTCACACTAACTGGGCGAGGCCACTGTTGTACTGCCTCTACCTTCCCGGGGTCTACTTGAATGTCGTCCTTCGTGACTACATGCCCTAGAAACATAACGCTGTCCAATCAGAACTCACACTTAGAGAGCTTGGCATACAACTGCTGATCCCTCAAGATCTGCAGAATGACCCGTAGGTGCTGTTCATGCTCATCATGGTCTTTAGAATAAACCAAGATGTCATCAATGAACACAATGACAAACTGATCCAAGAATGGCTTGAACACTCTGTTCATCAAGTCCATAAAAGCAGCTGGTGCATTAGTTAGTCCAAAAGACATAACTAAAAACTCATAATGACCATAACGGGTCCTAAAAGCTGTCTTGAAAATATCCTCCTTCCTAATCTTCAACTGATGATACCCTGACCTCAGATTAATCTTGGAGAAACATTTCGCTCCTTGAAGTTGATCGAACAGATCATCAATCCTAGGAAAAGGGTAATTATTGCGCACCGTTAGTTTATTCAGTTGCCGATAGTCAATGCAAAGTCGCAAAGACCCATCTTTCTTCTTCACAAAAAGAACTGGAGCACCCCATGGAGAAGTACTCGGCCTGATGAAGCCCTTATCCAACAAATCCTGCAACTGACTCTTTAGCTCCTTAAGCTCTGTGGGTACCATCCTGTAAGGCGGTATAGAAATTGGTCGAGCCTCTGGAATAAGGTCGATACCAAACTCTATCTCCCGTTCAGGAGGTAATCCTGGCAACTCTTCTGGGAAGACATCCAGGAATTCTCTTACCACTGCCATCTTGTCTACATCCGGTACCTTCCCATCCACATCTCTAACATATGCCAAGTATCCCTGGCATCCCTTCTTCAACATCTTCTGAGCACCCAAGACTGAAATCAGGTTACTTGGAGCTTTACTTCGATCACACTGGAACCGGAAAGGAACTTCACTTGAAAAGTTAAACTTGATTGCCTTCTCATAGCAATCCAAGGTAGCATAGCATGCTGCCAACCAATCTATTCCTAGGATTACATCAAAGTTGTCCATGTCTAGGATGATCAAATCAGCAGATGTCTCCCTATCACCCACTATCACTTTACATGACTTACATACATGCTCTACTGGCAAATAATCACCGACCATGGTGGTTACAAAGAAAGGGGCATCCATCCTAATCGGATCTTTACCCAAACTCTTAACAAAACTAGGGGAGACATAGGAATATGTAGACCCAGGGTCAAACAAAACATATGCTTCATGTAGGCAAACCGAAAGAGTACCTGTCATGACCGCATTTGAAGCTTGTGCATCCTGCCTAGTAAGAGCAAAAATCCTCGGTTCACCTCGGCCTGCTTGGTTTTGACCTCGGCCTATCATCCCTCTACTAGTACCTCTGCTACTTGCTTGGCCCGGTATAGTCCTTATAGGCTGAGCTGCCACTGGGGTTGGTAGTAAAGCCGGTCGAGTTGGCCCTTGGCTTGAGCCATACAACTGGGGACAGTCCCTCTTCATGTGTCCAGGTTGGTTGCAATGATAGCAAACAATCATCTCCCTGCAGCACTGACCAAAGTGATGGTTGCCACAAATAGGGCATTGTGGCCTGTTCTGCTGAATAGCTTTTGGTCCTGGTTGACCTGGATACTTGGTGTTTCCTTGGCTAAGACCTAGCCTACCATTCGCATCTGGTCTCTGGTTGGGGTTCCCAAAATTCTGTGGTGCTGGGCGCTGCTGGCCCTGAAATCGTGGTCCTTGGGAATGAGAACTTTGCCCTCCTTTGGAGCTCCCGTCTCTATCCCTCTTCCTCAGCTTGGCACTCTCGACATCGGCCAAATGCCTAGTCTCCATCATTCTTGCACAGTCCACAACCTCTGCATAATTAAGAAATTGCTTCATCTGGGGTGCCACTAATTTAAACAATGCTGGCATCAACCCCTGGATAAATTTCTTGATCATGTCCCTTTCAGTAGGGACCATGTGCGGTGCATACGGCAACAGCTGTGTGAAGCGGTAGTCATACTCTGTGACTGTCATACCAGGAGTCTGCTTCAACTCCACAAATTCTTGACACTTGGCATTTCGGATACTCTGAGGCACAAACCTCTCCATGAAGACTTCCTTGAACTCTGGCCATCTCAAAGGTGGCGCTGTAGCTCCCCTTCCGCGCATCATGGTCTTGAACCATACCTGCACTACACCAGACAACTGGAAGGCTGCCAACTCTACTGAGCAGATCTCTGGACACTTAAGAACCTCGCAGATCTTCTCAGTAGCCTCTATAAACTCCTAGGGATCTTCACTAGCCAACAAACCCTTAAAGGTTGGCGGTTTCAGCTTCAGGAACTCAGATAGTTCCACTTCCCTCTCAGCGAGTCTCACCTGCCACTCCACGGACCTAACTGGTTCTGGAACGGAGGTAGCAGTTTTGGGCTGTTGCGGGTCCCTTCTATCTTGCCCATCCCTTCTCTCAGCTAGATTTTCTATTGCCCGCTGCATACTCTGCATGGTTACCAGCATCTGGGCTATCACATCATCCCGGGGGTGAGAAGACATTTCCCCCGTCCTGGGAGTCTCAGCTTGCTCACTGGTCAACTCAGCTTGTTCGGCTACTTCAGCAGCCCTTACACCCCTGCCACTGCCTCATGCACTGGCTCTAGGTCGGCCTCTACCACGACCTCTACCTCGGCCTCTGCCACGACCTCTACCTCGGCCTCTAGGCACGGGTACTGCGGACTGAGCAGACTCTTCAGCTATCTGCTCTTGAACCACGGGTTGCCTAACCTTTGATCTTGTTCTTGGTGGCATTTCGCTATAAAACAGAAATAGCCCAACCATCACTTAACCATGCCAACATAGCATACTATAAACTGACTAACTTAAACAAACAGACAACATCCTATCGAACCCCTTTAGCAGCACCGTGAGTATAAGCATGTCCGGATTCATACCCATACTCAAAGTCCTACCTAAAGATCCGTTACTCCATGAACACAGGGAAACCTAATGCTCTGATACCATATTTGTCACGGCCCCAAAAGATGGAACACAAGACCGGCACGGCATAAGGGTTTCCCCCTAGCTGTAAGCCTAACACATAGCATGCACAAACATTCAGCACACAATCAAGAGTACATAATAAATATAACTGGCCACATATGCCACATCCAATATAAGAAAATACTGTATATATATATATGTCTCACGAATCCAACATCCTTGATTCAACTTGACACATGGCCTCATAGTACAAACATTGTTATAAAACTTAAAACCATTTTTCAAACAACACAAGAAGCGAGGATCCTGCTTGTAAGTTCATGGAGATAAACTAGACATAAACTTATACTATACAACCAATACAATGGAGTCTTGCCCAAACTGGGGCTCACCAATGCTATATTTAGCCTCCTATGGAGCTGTAGCTGGGTCAGTGTTTCTTTGACTATCTGTGGGGAGAAAACAGAAGAGGGGTGAGATTACCACATCTCAGTGAATGGGTAAATCATACTATAACAGAAACAGAGCAAACTAAGCACGAATATTTCGCAATTAATTAAATAATTGAAATCAAGGTATAGAAAACATTAAACATTAAACCGTAATTTATTAAAAGAATGCTAAACAGTTCAAATGATAAAACATGATTAAATCAATAACTGTAAGCAAATCAATTATGCATGGTAAGTAATAAATAAAGTTATTTATGCAATAACAATGATGATTGAGATTGTTTAGAAATATTTAATCTTTAAGAAAAATGCAGTAGTTTATTGGAGGTCTTTCTTAACAGATCTATCATCTCCCCCAAGCACACAGCAAGGGTAGGGTAATCACTGTAGGCGTAGATATAAGTCCACCCTAAATCCCCCAAGCACACAGCAAGGGTATGGTAATCACTGTAGGCGTAGACATAAGTCCACCCTAAATTCCCCAAGCACACAGCAAGGGTATGGTAATCACTGTAGGCGTAGACATAAATCCACCCTAAATCCATGTGTCTTAGGCAGTCATATGCCCGTCACAGTATCCTAGGCCGAAGCCTTCACATGACCATGGTGCACCAGGGCTAGCACTCCCTGCGGCTAGCTAACAGTGATCTAAAAGGGTCCCTCCAATAGAAAACATTTGAAATATGCTATTCAAAGAGTTTAAAGTAAAACATTTCAATAACATTACAATAAAGCTATAATTCTCCATCTAGCTCTTTTCATGCATAAAATTCCGTTCTAAAATATATCTCATCCTTGAATTCCCATGGAGACCTTTATAATCATAAACTTTCCCTTTTAAACATAGATCGTCCGTAGACGTCACATAGATGCTCATCATGCATCAAATCATTACATGGCTAACTTATTTCATTTCTATGACTAAGTTCGCATTTCTATAAATCTAGCTCAAATGGAGAATTATTAGCCTAGATGCTTGCCCTGCATACCTAGAGTTCAACTAGGATTTAAATTTATAATTTCTAACATGGTTGGAACATATTGGTTTTCAAAGCGGTAAAACAATTTAGCATACATTCCAACTAGTTAAAATCATACGAGAGAGTTATAAACTAAATTCGTAAAAAAAAATGCGCTATAGTATGAAAAACCTACTCACCGTACTAGAAGTCCAACAACGAAAATTTCACCTCGTGGTGGCTCAACAACCTAGAAAATATAGACATAATATGAAAATTAGATAAATTCTAAACGTCACTATTCATGCCGAAAAACACTATTCACTCGTCGAAAAATACTATTCCTGCCGAAACCTAAAAACCCTATATTCAAGCATAGAAACTAATTCTAAGACTATCTACGGGAAGAATTTCGGTAAAAACGAAGCCTAAAACGCAATTGGACGGAGTTTTACCTTTAGAGGTACTATTCACACGATTTTTCGGCGACTTTCCGGCGACTTTCTGGCAAAATTGATCGGTGGGTTTTGAAGTACTCGTTGCCACGAGTCCAATGGTCCAGACGGTTCGTCAATCAGAGGTCCGTAGCTCCAGATATGAGGGTTTGAAAATCGAAGGGGAAAATGGAAAATGGGGGGGCTGCGTTTTTTTCCTTTCTGCTTCTCTGGTACCCGAGACATATATGTGCAGCGCTACAATAACTTTTTGTTTTTAAATAATAATAATTATTAAATAATTTATAATAGGATTTTCTTTTATAAAAATTCATATAAATTCTGTTTTTCATCATAAAATATCCCAAAAATTTCTAAAAATTTTCTTTCTCATAAACCTTTAGTTAAACTCTTAAATCATAATTTTTCTTTATAAAAATCATAATAAAACAAATTTCTAAACAAATATCTTTATTCATATTAAAAGAAAGAGTATTTCTAAAAATACCATAAAAATTCAATAGAAACCGGTCTAATTATTTTAAGCAACACAATACTTCTTTTACTTAAAAATCCACTTACTTTTAACAAATCATAATTATTTCTACATAAATAAATTTCTACATAAATAAAAATATATTTTCTTATAGCGCGCCAAAACATAACTTCTAATATTTTTTTTCTATGTAATAAATATACATATTTTCTACGGTTCTTATCTCTATTGTCAAAATTCTCTCTTTTATTTTAAATTTCCTTTTCGTTAAATTTTACGGTTATTACAGAAATATTTTATAAAGTGGTATTTGAAATGGTTATGTTCATGGCATGATTACCAATGATTTTTTGTAATAGTTATATTTTGATGAACATACTTGTTATTGAAAGCATATTTTTGGCTATCATTGTGAAAAGAAAAGAAATGAGCACGATCACATGGAAATTCGTGTGGTGCACCAATAGGGGATGCCCTACCAACGGTTATGAATATGTTAATGAGAAAAGAAAGAGAAAGTGTGTCATGTCGGACGGAGCGAGAAAAGCCCGTACTGGAGAGTAGAAAATACTCACCCTGACCGAGGTAGTTTGATATGAGAATAAATTAATAGTCATCATATAATATTCTGAAAATAATTAATCCTGTCATACATGTCATTACTATACGATTCTCATGAGTGCATTCATGTGACCAAAAATATTTACTATAGTTTATACAGCTGAACATGACATGATGAGCTATATTGATGATGATTTATTGTTGAACTTACTGAGATTTAATTCTCACTATATTTCCATGTCATGTTCAGAAAATTAGTTATGCAGATTTTTCTATGGCTCTGGCTTTTGTTGTACGTACATTTTGAATAATGACGTGTATGTGAACTCTATATTGTATAATAAATAATATAAAAAAAGAGGTTGTTATAGCAATTGGATGAGACCAACTTGGTTTGGAGTGGATGTCCAGAGTAAGAGTAATCTGAGTACCGGCTATAAGATAAACAACTAGTTAGAGGAAAAAATCAATTTTTACACGAATACTCAAGAAGTAGATGAGAAGGAAGTAATAGCTAAGTGCTTCACTATGCTATGGTTTATATGGAAGGAGAGGAACTCACTTATCTACGAGCAAACAAAGATCAAACCAATGAGAGTAATTAACAAGGCAAAATCTCTACTAGAATCTATCAAAAGCTTGCAAAGTCAAAAATAACACACAAATATTAACAAAAAGGAAAGGGGACCAACCAAATTAGAGAAGTGGAAACCTCCCCCGGAAGAGTGGCTCAAAATCAATACAAATGCAGCATTTCCAAACTGTAGTACAGAAAGTTACCTAGCGACAGTAATCAGATATGAGAAAGGAGTCCTCCTTACGAGTATGGCTAAACAGAGTCTAGCCTTCTCGGCCTTAGAAGTAGAGGAAAGAGCAATAGAAGAAGCACTAATCCTTACCCATAACCTGCATATGGATTAAGTGATAATCGAGTCAGACTGCAAGGAGCTAGTTGATGTATGTAATAAAAGAAGAGATATTTGGAAGGTGAATCATATCCTCCATAGAATAGACGAGATTACCTCTACTGGTAAGCAGATCAAAGTTGTATGGATCCAGAGGACACAGAACGAGGTAGCCTACACGATAGTGAAACTCTTGGAACAAAGTAGACTCTAGAGAAATTAGAGTTCCCATCCTCCGATCAGTCTCCAAAGATTATTGAGAAGGGAAGCTGAACGGGACCCAGGAAACCCCTAACACCCATTCATCGCTCGAAGCTTCCAGTAGAATTCCAATGGATTTTTTTGTAGAGTGTGTTGCTCTGTTTGTCACCCCCAATTGAGATATTTTCTGAGAGCTAGACTTGGGCTGGTCATCACAACTCAAGTCCCCTATGTCTCTTAGCTGTGGGCCTTGACCCATCCATCTTGTTTTTAGGCTTCGGCCTTTGTCCAAAAAAAAAAGTACAACAAAACCATGAGTCTGACTCATAGGAAAAAAAACTCGATTTTGGGTGAAAAACTAGAACAACACCTTCTACTAAAAACACAAGAGATCAGGCAAAGTTCTCTTCGGGAGATCGGATTATGGTAAGGAAATTTCTGCATCTACCTCAACCTCTTTTCTTAGCATCATCTTGAGGCTAATCGGTGGATTGGAGACCCAATTTCTTTGAAGTCTCCTTTACGCAAAGAGTTTAGCGATCGTGTGGCCTACTTCGTTCTTCTCCCTTTGGATCCATTCAAATTTGATTTGTCTTCCATCTGAGGTAATCTCCTTGATCATACTGTGAATGTGACTGACACTCTAGATTTGTCTTTTCTGATTACACACCTCTATCATTTTCTTGCAATCAGACTCAATAATCACTTGGTTCAATTGCAGGTTGTTGATTAACATTAGTATTTCTTCAATTACTCTGCATTCTGCTTCCAAAGCTGAGTGTGCCTACCTCTGTTTGATGTTGCCTGTGAGTAGACACCCTTTTTCATCCCTAACAACTGCTGCGAGGTAATACTCTATATTCTGATTAGGATAGGCAACATCTGTGTTTATCTTTCCACTTTGCCAATCTGACTGAACCCCTTTCCTTATTTTTGTTCTCTGTGTGTTCATTTTTGTTATGTAAACTGGTCAGGCTTGTTATCAAGAATCTTGTTTTATGTATAACTCTACTTGGATTAATTTTCATCTGTTCAAATACAAAAGAATTTTTCTCATTCCAAATGAACCACATCATGATAAAGCACTTCGCCATAGCTTCCTTTTCATCCACCCTTGAACCTTACTGTACGTGTTGATTTTAGCCCACAACCAGTCATTAATCTTATATCTTTCATTTTGGTTGATTAGGCTCTGAATATCTGCTTCAAACCAAGCCAATCTTGTCCAACTACATTCTGAGAAAATATGTTTTAAAGTTTCTGGGGCCTCATTACAGATAGGGCACATGGAGTCTTAGACAATTTTTCTTTTGTTAAGATTCTCCATACTGGGCAGGGCGAGGATCTTCCATATAAGTATCTTCATTTTAGGAGGAATAGGAGATTCCAAAACTCTTCCCCATATCTTTGGGTTAATTGAGGGAGAGGTTGAAGCATTATTTCTGATAATGTTTGGATCCCCCTTCTTGGCAGTATGATACCAACTGTACTGACCCTCACTTGTCATAGACCAAATGAATTTGTCTAGTTGGTTGTAGTAGGGAGTAGGGGTTGCAAGAGCAGCATATTTTATTTGGTGAATAAGTAGCATTTCGCTTAGAATTTCAATATTCCAAGTCTTAGAGGCTTAGTCAATAAGAGAAGCAACTTTTTTCTAAACTGCTTTTGGAGTTATTTTCTATGACTTCACCACTTCTGAACCACTTATCTTCCCAAATGTTTATATTTTCTCCATTGCCAGTTCTCCATCTCTCATGTTTCATAAAGAATTCTTTGCCTTCTCATAGACTAACCCACCCCCAAGAGCTACCTCTTCCCTTTCTGGCTTTTTAAAAGCTTAACTTTAGGAAGTATCTTTGTTTAAAATTACTTGGCCAAAGGGAGATGGGATCTTCTAACAGTCTCTATGCTTGTTTTGTCAACAGTGCAACATTCATGGTTTTAAAGTCTCTAAAACTCATTCTGTCCTCACCTTTTTTTCTGGTCAAAATTTTTCAATTAACCAAATGGATACCGTTGTTTTTTTCATTGCTTCTCCACTAGAATTTTACTATCTCTAAGTAAAGCTTAGCACAACAAGATTTAGGAAATAAAATAGTGGATTAACATCTGTGGGAATAGTTTGGATCATGGTTTTAATGAGTACCTCTTTCTTTCCTTGGACAAAAATTTCATCTTCTAGTTAAGCAAATTCTATTTCATGCTGTGCATAATTTAATTTAAAATTTGTTTCTTTGATCTTCCCCACATAACTAGGATCTCTAAATACTTTCTTGAATTATTCCAAATAAGTATGTTAGGCACCCTTTGTATATTTTCTTTTGTTACAATTGGAGTGGCTTTATTGAAAATGATGCCCAACTTATCTCGGTTGATCACTTGCCCTGAGTGCCTAGAATAGTCTTCAAGAATCTTTTTTAGATTTATCGCATGTTGATCGTTAGCCCCTACAAAGAAAATTGAGTAATTAATGCACAATTCTTCAAGCGATTGTCAGATCGCTATCCTGAGAGTAAGATCATCCATCTTACGAGTTTACCCCCCTAAAATTGATCGCAATCTTGCTTGTAGGATCGAAGCATTACAAGATCCTGTGCTGGAAACCTCATCCCTATTTATTTATTTATTTCCAATTCACCAAAACGCCGCGATCTGGGTTAGCAGAATGCTGTGTTGTATAGGTGTGCCCAAAATCGAAGATTAGGTTACCGTTTCCCTGTTCTTCATTGCGAAATTCCTCTCTTCCTCATCCTCATCGCGCAGCGTTTTCCTTTCTTGTTCTTGTTCAGCTTCAGCTTTGGGTGCATTTTCTCCTGGGTGGAAGTCATGGTAGGCTTTGTGTTTTCCCTGAATGCGTTTTCTACCTGTGTTCATTTTATCACTGGTGGCTGGTACGATTTCTAATGTGAATTTGATGTGCCCTCACCCCATACTTGATTATGATGTAGATGTTTGCTATATAGGTGTGCTCTGATTATTCCAACAGACAATTGATCTAGTTTAGAGAGAGGGAGGGACCTATGGAGGCCGTCTGTGCATTTTGGGAGGATGGTGGTTGGAGATGAGGTTCCACAAGTTCTCGTGCCAGCGTGAGGTTCTGGGCATTTTCTTTGATCTGGCATGTGGGGTTGCATGCAATGGTTGTAGAGGTTCTAGTGACAATGCGAAGGTCAGTTGGAGGGTTTTGAGGTGACCCACAGGCACTTGTCAAATATTGACCTTGCTGGCTGGAAAAAAGGCATAGCCACTGAAAGAGAGGGACTACAAAAACTAGGCTGTTTCTCAACTGGGCTTTGATGAGAGAGAATGGGGAAAATCAATGATGACATGTAATCCATGAGTATGGCCTACATGTATTCTTTGTAATTATAGAGAGTATGTACAAGACAAGTCATTGAATCACCATAGTTACATAGATATTCCAGCTTTAACTACAGTCCTAATAGAAATATTATAGCCTTTATCACAAGGATATGATGGCTATATACACTATACATCAACTCCAATAGAAATGCCAAAAATATTATAACTTAATAGCAAAAATCCATAGTGAAAAACTGAGGCATACGTATAGTTGTTCTTGAGAGCGGAGGATCCTCCCCATGGTAACATTCAATGAATAGTGTCACTTCCCCTGGGAAAATATTCTTAAAAAAGAAAATTCTTTACCAATAAAAGATTGTTCAAAGCATCCCTCTAGTATTTTCTTTTTTCAAGTGACTGTTTTAAATGAACATTTGGAAATTCTCTATCTGCATCTTTTGCTGATGAAGAGATCTTTGTTAATGCATGCTCATTTATGTGTCATTCATCTTGTACCATATCACCTTTCTCTTTACATTCACCATTTACTGCTGCCTTGTGCGTTGTATCAAAATGTCAGAGGGCAAGGGTATTTACAGCAGTTGAGTTCAATGACCTCACCTCTTTCTTGTTTGATAAAGATTAATATTAATCAAGGATGCCACATGCTTTGGTTATTATCAGTAATTTTCTGGATTTACTTTCACTGACCTCCTGAGGATTTTTAAACATACCTCTAGCTCCCTCCACTGTCGAATTATACAAAGACCTCACTTATAATTGTAAATTCATCTGTGGGTAATGCTATAACAGGGGGTGTGGCCATTGAAATTTGAGGGAGTGCAGGCATAAAATTTCACTAACCCTTGGGGGAGATCGATATAATTTCTCTTTCTTTTATCCTGGAGTCTTACTTAGATAAGAAATTCATAGATTTGGATAGAAAATAAGAAGTGTTCTTTTAAAATTGACTTGCAGCTCCTTTGCTTTATGTTTGTCTTCATTTTAATTGGCTTACTCTTCTTGACACTCTATAACTCTCTGGTCTCTGAACAATTAAGTGATAAATTTGTGTGACGTAAATGGAAGCCAAGTTTTTTCGTTTTCTTAAGATTATGGGCGTTGGATACAAAGCTAGAGCTGAGTCCCAAGGACGTGTCTGGTATCTCAAATTGAGATACAGTCACGATGTTGAATTGACTATACCACCTGCTGTTCGGGTTTTCTGTTTCAAAAACAATGTGATTTACTGCACTGGAATAGACAAGCAAAGGGTGCACCAGTTTGCGGCTACCGTGCGTAGTTGTAAGCCACCAGTTTACAAAGGCAAGGGTATAATGTACGTCGACGAAGTTATCAAGAAGAAGCAAGGAAAGAAGTCTAAATGATCGCATGATGCAAGATAGCATGTTCCTAGGCGATACAGGCTTAGATGTACAATGGCCTAGTTTGCAAAGATGGGGCACTGCAAACAAGAAAAATATTTTAGCTTGCTTTGGAAACCATTTTGGTTTCATCAAAAGATTTTCCTTAAACAAATAAATTTATATCTTTTTGCATTTCTTGGTTTTGATCAATGCATTAATTTTTGCTAATTCTCTTTATGCTTAAATCAATTCTTATTTTACTGCCTTCTTTTATTTTTCCATCTTCCTGGGTGACTAACAAGATCCATGAGCAGAAAGCTGTGCTAAATTTACACAGAACTAGATATATTTACTTGATTACTAGGTGCTTTTGGTTGCAGCCTCATGGATTGCTTGTTGCCCCCAGCTAACCATGAACTTAGAATTAGCAAATGGGTTTGGATTGTGTAATCAATGGATGGATCAATAGTTATTCATTTAACCATTTATGATCCATTCTTGCTTTTAAAGGGTCATTTCAATGATTCAGGATCCACTTAATGCCAAATCAAACCAATTAATTTATATAGTGTATTATAATATTAAATTAATTCTCTAATTAACAAAATGTCAATGTTCTGTCTTCCTTTTTTCTATTCCTCCCACTTAGTGCATAAGATTATGAACACACAAAATTGCCTCCCGTAAACATGAATTTCACATAATAAATGAAACATTATTTTTATAAAATAAAATTTAATTCTTATGCAGAACTTTTTTTAAAAAAAATTCTTTAAAATGCTTTTGAAACACAAAAATTGAAGAAGTTTTGAAATTTGTAGACTTGTTTAACTTCAATTATTGAATTTTTTTTAAGTGTATCAATTAATTTATAAAATTATTAATTTTTTGTAATAAAATTAAAAATCGAAGTAAAAAATAATTTTATTATGGAAAAACACTCGCCTAATATAAAAAATTTCAAAAATATTTAAATTTATCCTTTTAAATGCATACAATTTTATAAGCTAAGCCCCATAAATTTTTCAAAATTAAATATGTTATTATGAAATTCATTATATTTAATGATAAGAAACTTTCTTATAATTAAAACCGATTATATTTTTTTTTTATACTTGGATAAGGACTATATATATATATATATATATATATATATATATATATATATATATATATATATATATATATATAGAGAGAGAGAGAGAGAGAGAGAGAGAGAGAGAATGGCCAAAGAGGCACTTAGTAATATTACATATGGTGGAGATCTCATGGTGTTGGAGTATAATCCTAGAATCTTTGATATAAAAAATTTTACTTAGAGAGAGAGAGAGAGAGAGAGAGAACGGCCAAAGAGACACTTAGGTCCTGTTTGGTAGATGGAAATAAAGGCATGGGAATGGAATGGAATGGGCATTCCATTCCTTAGTTTGGTAGATGGAAGTGGTGGAAATTGTGGGTCGTACGGAATGTTGATTACCTCCTCCAAGGTAATTAGCATTACCTCCGAAAACAGGTTGAAAGTGAACAGTGCGATGGAATGGAAAGCAAAAAAACTGAAATACCATTCATTATTTTATTTATTTATAAAATTTTCTATAATTAAAAATATATATATTTAAATTAAAATTTTCAATATTGTTTAACAAAATTTAATTCAAAATTTTATATTAATAATAATTTATTTTATTTTTTATTTAAAATATTTAAAATAATTTTTTAAGTTAAAATAATATTACTAAAATAATTTTATTTTTTAATGATATTTTTGTCTTTTTGACAATTTTTATTCCATTCTATTCCATTGACCTGCCAAACGCAATTTTAATCACAACATTCCATTCCATTCCATTTGAATCCATTCCTTTCCATTCCCTCCGTTGCCATCTACCAAACAGAACCTTAGTAATATTACATACGGTGGAGACCTCATGGTGCTAGAGTATAATTCTAAAATCTTTGATAGAAAATTTTTTACCCTATTCTTATCGGACTAAAATCTCTACAGTGCATAGCAAAAGGAAGGTTTTAAAAATAATAATAATAAAAAAATCTAGTTTTTGCTATACACATAAGAGAATCCGTGCATCCTCTTACAAGGCAATATGCACTTAGACCCCCATTTAAAGGTAATTTTACTATCCCTATTGTAACAACTCCATTTATGTAAATGTAACAATTTTTTTTTTATATTTGTAAAATTCTATGAAGTTATTACTACTTTAATTCTAACCACTTAACTCATAATAATAATCACTTTAACCAAGCATAATTGTTATTAACAGTGATACAATACTGAGTTTCCATACACACTATTATTTTACAAACTACACACCATTATTTTACAAACATTTGTACAAAGATACATATTAGCTCTAATCATCTATGTCGACTACTTCCGGGGACACTGGCGCGGGTGGCACGTCCACCAGAATCTCAGTCACATCTACGACAGATACATCTGAAATAACTGGAAGTTTCCCAAGGTAGGGCACCTCGATCCAACGTACAGAAATAATAAGTGTCATAGAGAAAATCTGCATATTTATTCTTTTGAACATGATATGGAAATATAGTGAGAATTAAATCTCAGTAAGTTCAACAACAAATCATAATTTACCATCAATATAGTTCATCATGTCATGTTCAGCTGTATAAACTACAGAAAATATCTTTGATCATATGAATGCATTATATCTATGCACATAAGAATCATACAATAATGATATGTATGACATGATTAACTATTTTCAGAATATCATATGATGGCCATTAACTTATTCTCATTTCAAGCTACCACGGTCAGGGTGAGTATCTTCTACTCTCCGGTACGGGCTTTTCTCGTTCCGTCCGACATGGCCCACTTTCTCTTTCTTTTCTCATTAACATGATCATAACCGTTGGTAGGACGTCCCCTACTGGTGCACCACACGGATTGCCATGTGACTGTGCTCATTTCTTTCCTTTTCACAATGATAGCCAAAAATATGCTTTCAATAACAAGTATGTTCATCAAAATATAACTATTACCATAAATCATTGGTAATCATGCCATGAACATAACCATTTCAAATATCACTTTATAAAATATTTCAATGTCAGAATTTCACACTTAAGATGGTAAGAAGTTCATACAATGGCAATGGCTATGTCATATAATAGTCATTTATTATTTTCATTTATAAGATTCGTCTTATTTTTTAAATATTAATTTTATTTATTTATTTTCTTGATGCAGGTTTTCATCATATCTAACCTTCTCTTTATGCTTGGCCTTTAGTAATTTTCTTCTTATTTATATCATTTCCAACACATGTTCTTACAAATTTATAGAGCATTGTTCTCCAATTTGATTTCTACTATTACCCTATAGTTAAAGAGGTTCATCTAGGGTAGAAAAATGTTGAAAATAGACTTAACCAGCTTCCAACATGGTTTGTCCATGTTCTAGGACACGGCCATGCTTTAAAAATAATTCTAATGTACTAAAAAATAGCCCCAAACACGGCTAGCCCGTGCTTGAAGCACCCAGAACACGGCCAGGCCGTGCTCTATGACCTTTGCTCACTAATCAGAGCATAATTCCTTCATTTTAACTCTGATTGATGTGATCTTTATGTCTATGGAAAGCTAAGACAATTATCTAAAATTATTATGTTAATCATATCAGCAAAATAGTAATAACTCTTGGTGTTATTACTCACTTAAATTCAATATTATTTCTTCTCGGGTAGGTTCTAACCTTTACTTACTAATTTGACTATATCTCCCACATACGAATTCCAAATTAAGTGATTCCAGTGGTTAAACATCCGTGACACATAAATATATAATTCATATGTTAACCATTTATTTTAATTCCTTATAGAATTTTTCCAGAAATTAAAACACCGAAACTATCCTAACATATTCTTCCCTGATTAACCATTTTCTGACCTTTGTTTACTAATCGGAACATATCTACATCATATGAACTCTAAATTGAATGATTCCAGTGTTTAAAACTCTATGACACTAATTCTTATGTTAACCATTTATTTTAATTCCATACAGATAATTCCCAGAAATTAAAATACAGAAACTATCCTAACATATTCTTCCCTGATGAACCATTTTCTGACCTTTGACTACTAATCAGACCATATCTACCTTATATAGACTCCAAATTGAATGATTCTAGTGGCTAAAAATCCATGACACATATATCTTTAATTCTTATGTTAACGATTTATTTTAATTCCTTATAGATTATTCCCAGAAATTAAAATACCAAAGCTTTAAATTCTGCCAACCATAGCCATACCCATGCAGAACTATCTACACCAACCTAAGTATTCAAACATACATCACATGCAAGATCAATATGTAACATGATATAGCAACATCCATGACCAATCATCAAAGTTCTAAGATCAAAATCTCATATAAATATTATAAGTTTCAAAAGTTTTCTTCAAAAAGAAATATTGTTAAACTTACCTAAGAATCTCCCTAGCTTACTTAGTGAATTGGTTTTCTTGTTTCCTCTTGAAAGAAGTAGCAAGATTCCTTCCTTCTCTTAGCTTTTCTAGCAGCTTAGGTAAGAGAAGGAGGGTGAATTTTTGAACCTCAAGGATGAAGAAGAAAAATAGACTCAAGTGGAGATTAAGGTAACTTACATTGAGTACTTAGCCTTCTAAACTTCTCCTTCTTCTTCCTTCCTTTCTTCTCCTCTCTTTCTCTCCTTTCCTCACTCTACCTTGCTTCTATTTCTCTCTCTTCCTCACTTGGACGAAATTAAAATGTTGTAGGGGTGGGTTTTGCTTATATAGACCACCAAATAATACATATTTCATGATCATGGGTCTACCTTATCACAATTAGGATACACTTTGTTGAATTTTTGGAAAACAAACAACTTATGTTCTTGTCTTCCTCTTCCTTAGTCAAGATATGCATAGGAAAAGGATATTTGTATTTTGAAAATTATGATGATATGTTCTTAAGATAAGGGACAAGGTCCCTTTGATTTAGGGATTCATTTCCATTTCCTTTTGTCTTAAACAAGTATGATAGGTTTGCCTTTTTAGGTGGCAAATTTCTAGCCCTTGAATCTCCATTATTTGGTTGATATTATTTGTGTGGGATAGGAATGTTTTGACCTAATGCCATGTATTATCATACCACTTGCTAAAATTATGAGTGTAGGATATAGATATTTTTGTTCTAAAGCCTTGTATTATCATGCCACTTGCCAAAATGATGAATGTAGAATCACACCACTTGCTAAATTTTTTGTCTTAATGCCATGTAACCTAATCTTTATTATTATTACATTATTATATCATCACCTAATTTATTTTATTTTATTTTTCCTCTTGGATTTGGGCTTATTCCTACCCATTATGGGCTTATTCCTACCTATTTTCTTTGCTTTGGATAAAATTCTACCTTTCTTGGAGGGCTTGGTCACATTTTCATAATTTTTGGGCTATTGGTCCAATTACTATATTCTAGTCCAAGTCTATGTTTTATTTCTTGCTTACGTTATCCAATGGGTTTGCTAGAAACTTATTTGAAGTGGAAAAACTCTATATAAAGTTATCATAGGTAAAAACCCAATGTATGGGTAAAGATTTTAAACTTAGTAACCTAGTTCTTGAATTAGGAAAAATTACCTTAATCCAATGTTCTTGAAAATTTAAGACCTTTACTTGTTTCTAAAAATTTATCTTCCTTATCCAAGAGTTTGGCATCTCTTTAGTATGTTCTTTCTAATTTTTTTTCCTTTTAGGTTTTCCCTCTTTATTTGTTCTTTTAATGTTAGAAACATTTTCTATGCATGTACTTAAGGTGAAGAATTTCTAAGGATTATATTTCCTTAGATATCTAAAATATTGTCTAATAAACTTTATTTCCTTAATTATCAATAAAAGAAACGAAATTAGGGATGTTACATTTCTCTCCCCCTAAAAGAAATTTTGTCCTCAAAATTTCAGAAATTACCTAATAAGAACAATTGCGGGTATTTCTTCCTCATGACTTCTTTCAGCTCCCAAGTTGCTTCTTCTGGAGTCAAACCTTCCCATAACACCTTAACAAGGGGAATGGTTTTATTTCTCAGTTGCTTTACGTCAGTGTCCAATAAGATGTAGGTACTAGCTGGTATGTCATGTTCTCCTTTATTTGGATTGGTTCATCCTGTATTACATGTGATGAATCTGGAAGATACTTCCGCAGCTGTGATACGTGGAAAACATTATGCAGGTTGGATAAATTAGGTGGGAGAGCAACTTGATATGCTGATGTCCTTACTTTCTTCAAAATTTGGTAGGGTCCCAAAAATCGCGGACTTAGCTTTCTTGTTTTGAGAGACCTACCAACTCCAGTAGTCGGGAAAAGTTTCAGAAATACATGGTCTCCTTCCTCAAACTCTAGAGGTCTATGTCTCTTATCGTAGTAACTCTTTTGCCGACTCTGAGTTGTAAGTATTTTGTCTCGTATCATCCTGATTTGTTCAGTGGTTTTTTGAACTAGATCAGGATCCAACAAGTTCTTTTCTCCTACCTCAAACCAACATAGTGGAGATCGGCACTTTTTACTGTATAAAGCTTCATAGGGGGCCATCTTAATACTAGAGTGATAACTATTATTATAAGCAAACTCTACTAAAGGTAGGTACTTATCCTATCCTTTACCTTGCTCTATCAAACAGAGCCTCAACATATCTTCTAAGGTTTGAATGGTACGTTCTGTCTGCCCATCAGTCTGAGGATGGTAGACAGTACTGAACCGCAACTGAGTACCAAAAACTTCCTGCAACGCCTTCCAAAACCTCAATGTGAACCTTGGATCTCTATTAGAAACGATATTTAAGGGAATTCCATGCAGTCTAACTATTTTCTAGACGTACAATTGGGCTAATTTATCCAGTGAATAGTTAATTTTTATGAGCAAAAAGTGAGCATATTTGGTTAATCTGTCAATTATTACCCAGATAGAGTCATGTCCCACTGAAGTCTTAGGTAATCCCACAACAAAGTCTGTTGAGATACTGTCCCATTTCCATTTAGGGATCTCAAGAGGTTGTAGAAATCCCGCTGGCTTTTGATGCTCCACCTTCACCTTTTGACAAATAAGACATTTTGCCACAAACTCAGCAATGTCCTTTTTCAGCCCTGGCCACCAATACATCCTTTTTAAATCCTGGTACATTTTAGTGCATCCAGGATGGACTGTGTATTTACTTTGATGCGCTTCCTGCAGGATCTTAGTCCTTAACTCTCGTTCTTGAAGGACACAAATCCTTCCCTGATACATGATTGCTCCATCTTCCATGACAGAAAAATTACCTTAGTATTTATGATCCTGTAAGTATTGGTTGTGAGTTTGAGCCTCTTTGATATGGGCTTTAAGGTCACACCCTATACTTAAATCATTAATGACTAGATTCTTTGGAGTAAGAGTAGTGGCTAGCTTCAAATTTTGAAACTCCTCTAGCATCTGCATCTCATACACCATCATCTGACCCATGTACAGAGATTTTTCGACTCAAGGTATCTGCTACAACATTCGCCTTTTCGGGATGATACGAGAGAAGTTTTGTATAAATCTCCTGTAGTATCCTGCCAAACCCAGGAAACTTCTAATTTCCGTAACCGTCTTTGGTCTCTCGCACTTAATCACTGCTTCCGTCTTGCTAGGATCTACGGCTACCCCTCTATTAGAGATGACATGTCCGAGAAACTTCACCTCTGACAGCCAAAATTCACACTTCTCCAATTTGGCATATAACTTTTTCTCTTTCAGCACTTGCAGCATGATTCGGAGATGTTGTTCATGTTCTTTCTCACTCTTAGAATATATCAAGATGTCATCAATGAACACTACAACAAATTAATCTAGGTAGGGTTGAAAAATGCGATTCATGTAATCCATAAAAATTGCAGGTGCGTTCGTCAACCCGAAGGGCATTACGAGAAACTCATAGTGCCCATACCTAGTCCTGAAGGCAGTTTTTGGTACGTCCTCCTCCTTGATCCTAATCTGATGATATTCTGACCTCAAGTCAATTTTAGAAAATATGGAGGCTCCCTTCAATTGATCTAATAAGTCATCTATCCTAGGGAGATGGTACTTATTTTTTATAGTCACCTTATTCAGCTGTCTGTAATCTATGCATAGTCTCAAGCTCCCGTCTTTCTTCTTAACAAATAATACAGGAGCTCCCCAAGGTGATACACTCGGTCTAATGAATTGCTTGTCTAATAGCTACTCCAACTGTTTCTTGACTTCCTGTAGTTCCTTCGAGGCCATTCGATATGGTGCAATAGAGATAGGCCCTGTCCCAAGTAGGAGATCAATAGATAACTCTATCTCTCTCTTGGGAGGTAAGCTTGGAATATCTGATGGAAATACTTCAGAAAACTCGTTGGCTATTGGGATTTCATTAAGCTTCGATTCGACTTCTAGGTTTGATAAATACAAGAGAATGTATCCAAGTACTCCATTCTTCAACTCCCTATTAACTTGATTGGCATTTAGCATCAATAACTGGACCTCTGCTTTCGGAGTAGGAGGTAGAAATTCAACGGTCTTGTTACAACAATTCAACAAGACTCAATTTCTAGACATCTAGTCTAACCCTAGAATGACCTCAATACCTCTTAAAGGTAAACAGACAAGGTCTACAGAAAAATTTTTCTCCTGGATGGTGACTTGACAGTCTTTACATATAGAGGAAGTTAATACCCGTTCCCCTGTAGGGGTTACTACGGATAGCTCATAGGGAGTTTCAGAAATAGGAAACTGAAACTTCCTAATACATTCTTCCGATATAAATGAATGATTAGCACCAGAGTAAAATAAGACCATAAGAGCAAATCCATAGATATAGCATGTACCTTGAATCATTTCAGAAGATTGAGCTACCTCTTGGCTGCTCAGGGTGAAAACCCTTCCTTTCACCTGAGGCCTCTGTTCTGGCTGCTTCCCCACATTCAGTGGGTAGTTCCTCGCAAAATGTCCCTTCTGTCCGTAATTGATGCAGACATCTTGTCCTATGTAGCATGGCCGGTTACCATGCATGCTTCCGCACTTAGCGCACTTGACTGGGGCGAGGTCTTGTTGAAAAAGTCTAGGACCTGCAGCCATTGGCCTCTTACCAGCTCCATATCCACTTCTTCTCACGTTCTTTCCAAGGTTGGGAAAATTTTTCTTCCTTTTCCATAGGTTTCGCCTTTGCTTCTTGTCCTCCACTGCCCTTAAACTCTTTTCCAGGAGTCTGTATTTATTTATCAGATGTACAAACTCCCTGATCTCCATAGCTATAACATCATTCTTTATCTCTGGGTTTAGTCCCGCTTCAAACTTAACCGCCTTCCATGTTTCATCTAGGTTATATCATAGATAAGAGGAGAACTTAGACAGCTCCTCGAACCTTGCGATATACTGGTCCACAGTCATGCTGCCTTGCCTAAGTTGGAGAAATTTGATCTCTTTCTCTGCCCGTATAGTACTTGGAAAGTACTTTTCAAAAAAAGTCCTTGAACACTTGCCAGGTGATCTGTCTTCCCTGATGAGCTAAAAGTTCTCTAGCTCCACGCCACCAGTATTCTGCTTCATCCTTTAACATATATGCAGCAAAAATAACTTGCTACTCCTCAGTACAGCCCATCACTTCAAAGATTTTCTCTAATTCCTTTATCTACCTTTCGGCTACCGTTGGGTCATAGCCACCTTGGAAACAAGGTGGTCTAGTCCTCAGGAACCCGGATATGCCATTATCTTTTCCAGCCATCCGATTGTTAGCACCATTCTCACCATTTGGGTTATTAGCATTCTGGAGATATTGTAAAATTTGGTTGATGGTCATGACTTGGTCTCGAATTGCCGTGGCCAGGTTGTGCAGGATTTCCTCTGCATTGGTTGCTGGATTCCTCCTTGGTGGTGCCATTTCCTACTATGGCAAAAACAAAGTTATGCTGCTATTGAGGTGATCAAGCCCAATAGTTAGTTCAAAAATATTTAATAGCAGTCATAACACCACCTCGGCATATAGATAGGAAACACTAGTAATTTCTTACCTATATGAATCACTGATCCCCTACACAGCACAACCACAACATACTCAAGACACTATAAGATCGATTCAGATAACCATCCACCCACTGGCCATCTAGGATCGACCTGCTCTGATACCAATTATGTAACAACTCCATTTATGTAAATGTAACAAAATTTTTTTTTATATTTGTAAAATTCCATGAAGTTATTACTACTTTAATTCTAACCACTTAACTCGTAATAATAATCACTTTAACCAAGCATAATTGTTATTAACAGTGATACAATACTGAGTTTCCATACACACTATTATTTTACAAACTACACACCATTATTTAACAAACATTTGTACAAAGATACATATTAGTTCTAATGATCTATGTCGACTACTTTCGGGGACACTGGTGCGGGTGGCACATACACCAGAATCTCAGTCACATTTATGACAGATACATCTGAAATAACTGGAAGTTGCCCAAGGTAGGGCACCTCGATCCAACGTACAGAAATAATAAGTGTCATAGAGCAAATCTACATATTTATTCTTCTGAACATGATAAGGAAATATAGTGAGAATTAAATCTCAATAAGTTCAACAATAAATCATAATTTACCATCAATATAGTTCATCATGTCATGTTTAGCTGTATAAACTATAGAAAATATCTTTGGTCACATGAATGCATTATATCTATGCATATAAGAATCATACAATAATGATATGTATGACAGGATTAACTATTTTCAGAATATCATATGATGGCCAGTAACTTATTCTCATTTCAAGCTACCCCGGTCAGGGTGAATATCTTCTACTCTCCGGTACGGGCTTTTCATGCTCCGTCTGACATGGCCCACTTTCTCTTTCTTTTCTCATTAACATGATCATAACCATTGGTAGGGTGTCCCCTACTGGTGCACCACACGGATTTCCATGTGACCGTGCTCATTTCTTTTCTTTTCACAATGATAGCCAAAAATATGCTTTCAATAACAAGTATGTTCATCAAAATATAACTATTACCATAAATCATTGGTAATCATGCCATGAACATAACAATTTCAAATATCACTTTATAAAATATTTCAATGCCAGAATTTCACACTTAAGACGGTAAGAAATTCATACAATGGCAATGGCTATGGCATATACTAGTCATTTATTATTTTCATTTATAAGATTCGTCTTATTTTTTAAATATTAATTTTATTTCTTTATTTTCTTGATGCAGGTTTTCATCATATCTAACCTTCTCTTTATGCTTGGCCTTTAGTAATTTTCTTCTTATTTATATCATTTCCAACACATGTTCTTACAAATTTATAGAGCATTGTTCTCCAATTTGATTTCTACTATTACCCTATAGTTAAAGAGGTTCATCTAGGGTAGAAAATTGTTGAAAATAGGCTTAACCAGCTTCCAACACGGTCTGACCATATTCTAGGACAAAGTCATGCTTTAAAAATACTTCAAATGTACTCAAAAATAGCCCCAAACATGGCTTGCCCGTGCTTGAAACACCCAGAACACGGTCTGGCTGTGCTCTGTGACCTTTGCTCACTAATCAGAGTATAACTCTCTCATTTTAACTCCGATTGAGGTGATCTTGGTGTCTATAGAAAGCTAGAACAATTATCTAAAACTATTATGTTAATTATATCAGTAAAATAGTAATAAATCTTGGTGTTATTACTCTCTTAAATTCAATATTATTTCTTCTCGGGTAGGTTCTAACATTTACTTACTAATCTAACTATATCTCCCACATACGAATTCTAAATTAAGTGATTCCAGTGGATACACATCCGTGACACATAAATATATAATTCATATGTTAACTATTTATTTTAATTCCTTATAGAATTTTTCCAGAAATTAAAACACCGAAACTATCCTAACATATTCTTCCCTGATTAACCATTTTCTGACCTTTGTTTACTAATTGGAACATATCTACCTCATATGAACTCTAAATTGAATGATTCCAGTGGCTAAAAATCCGTGACACTCATAGCTATAATTCTTATGTTAACCATTTATTTTAATTCCATACAAATAAGTTTCAAAAATTAAAATACAGAAACTATCCTAACATATTCTTCCCTGATGAACCATTTTCTGACCTTTGACTACTAATCAGACCATATCTACCTTATATGAACTCCAAATTGAATGATTCCAGTGGTTACAAATCCGTGACACATATATCGTTAATTCTTATGTTAACCATTTATTTTAATTCCTTATAGATGGTTCCCAGAAATTAAAATACCGAAGCTTTAAATTCTGCCAACCATAGCCATACCCATGCAGAACTATCTACACCAACCTAAGTATTCAAACATACATCACATGCAAGATCAATATGTAACAAGATATAGCAACATCCATGACCAATCATAAAAGTTCTAAGATCAAAATCGCATATAAATATTATAAGTTTCAAAAGTTTTCTTCAAAAAGAAATATTGTTAAACTTACCTAAGAATCTCCCTAGCTTACTTAGTGAATTGGTTTTCTTGTTTCCTCTTGAAAGAAGTAGCAAGATTCCTTCCGTCCCTTAACTTTTCTAGCAGCTTAGGTAAGAGAAGGAGGGTGAATTTTTGAACTTCAAGGATGAAGAAGAAAAATGGACTCAAGTGGAGATTAAGGTAACGTACCTTGAGTACTTAGCCTTCTAAACTTCTCCTTCTTCTTCCTTCCTTTCTTCTCCTCTCTTTCTCTCCTTTCCTCACTCTACCTTGCTTCTATTTCTCTCTCTTCCTCACTTGGACGAAATTAAAATGTTGTAGGGGTGGGTTTTGCTTATATAGACCACCAAATAATACATATTTCATGATCATGGGTCTACCTTATCACAATTAGGATACACTTTGTTGAATTTTTGGAAAACAAACAACTTATATTCTTGTCTTCCTCTTCCTTAGTCAAGATATGCATAGGAAAAGGATATTTGTATTTTGAAAATTATGATGATATGTTCTTAAGATAAGGGATAAGGTCCCTTTAATTTAGGGATTCATTTCCATTTTCTTTTGTCTTAAACAAGTATGATAGGTTTGCCTTTTTAGGTGGCAAATTTTTAGCCCTTAAATCTCCATTATTTGGTTGATATTATTTGTGTGGGATAGCAATGTTTTGTCCTAATGCCATGTATTATCATACCACTTGCTAAAATTATGAGTGTAGGATATAGATGTTTTTGTCCTAAAGCCTTGTATTATCATGCCACTTGCCAAAATTATGAATGTAGAATCACACCACTTGCTAAATTTTTTGTCTTGATGCCATGTAACCTAATCGTTATTATTATTACATTATTATATCATCACCTAATTTATTTTATTTTATTTTTCCTCTTGGATTTGGGCTTATTCCTACCCATTATGGGCTTATTCCTACCCATTTTCTTTGCTTTGGATAAAATTCTACCTTTCTTGGAGGGCTTGGTCACATTTTCATAATTTTTGGGCTATTGGTCCAATTACTATATTCTAGTCCAAGTCTATGTTTTATTTCTTGCTTAGGTTATCCAATGGGCTTGCTAGAAACTTATGTGAAGTGGAAAAACTCTATATAAAGTGTCCATAGGTAAAAACTCAATATATGGGTAAAGATTTTAAACTTAGTAACTCTAGTTCTTGAATTAGGAAAAATTACCCTAATCCAATGTTCTTGAAAATTTAAGACCTTTACTTGTTTCTAAAAATTTATCTTCCTTATCCAAAAATTTTTCATTTCTTTAGTATGTTCTTTCGAATTTTTTTTTCCTATTAGGTTTTCCCTCTTTATTTGTTCTTTTAATGATAGAAACATTTTCTATGCATATACATAAGGTGAAGAATTTCTAATGATTATATTTCTTTAGATATCTAAAATATTGTCTAATAAGCTTTATTTCCTTAATTATCAATAAAAGAAACGAAATTAGGGATGTTACACCTATTACCTTTGATTAAAATATGTCTAGGTGATTTGTTACAAAGCCTATCTAAATTAAGACATATTATCAATGAATTATTAAGCCTTTTTATTCTTGAAAGGTTGGTTTTCTCTACTAGTATAGATTGCTAAAACTTGTAGATGTGGCTTGTAACGTCCGGGTTTTTTTTTCGATACGCATGTTAAATATGCCATATGTATATATATATATATACATATTTATTACAAACCTCATACATGTTATAATTATACCATACAAACATTTCAAAATACAATATACATGTTTACACATATATTACAAACCTCACACATGTTATATTTATACAATACAATATTTCAATACATAAATAAGAGTTTTTATACAGCACTTCACCCTTGAAATACAAAGGGTGAGGAGGTGGTGCTGACATCTAGATCTCCATCAGTAACGCCATTTTGTGTTGCATCTCATTTCTTTTTATCTGAACATAACACCACAATAATAATGAGAACAAAGGTTCCCAGTAGACTTAACATATATAAAAAAATGATGAGAAAATATGAGTTATGTTCAGTTGTATAAGCTATAGAGAAATATCAAAATTCTGAGATAAAATCATAATTTTTGTTTATACATAATTATCATACTACACATGCACTGAAAGTCCATTTTTTTTATAATGTTCAGTCCTATCACGGCTTTTAATTTACTCATTTGCTATATGCTTAGTGACCGATCGACTACAGTCACAATAAGTGATCAGGGAATGTGAGTACATTACCCTCCTGTCTCCTCACATTACCACTGACACCCGGTTGGAGCGGCCCTCTCTTGGTTTACTCAGGCTAATAGGGTGTCCCCTACTCGGTACCGTCTCAAACCATACAATCCGTCGATATTCATCCATACATATAAATGTATATATATAAATTCATATTCATCAAATACAATATATATCTATCAAGCAACTCGTCATGAGTTTTACGTTTGCCATTTAATTACTTTCATAATATAATGCATCATTTTTATACCAAATGATTAATAATCAGTCATCACATACCAATATTCAATATAATTCATTTTTTTAAAAAAAGTAATTTGTGACACCAAAATCATCATTTTAAAAGTATTTTTCTTGAATATATATTTTCTAAAAATATTACAACAAACAAGATTCATGTTAGACATAAAACAGTGAAAAGTATGATAATCCAGCACCCAACACGATCTGGCCATGTTCAAGACACGGACATGCTTGAAAAATACTTCAAACATGCTTAAAAATAGCCCCGAACACGGCCTACCCATGTTGAAGCAATCCAGAACACAGCCTGGCCGTGTTCTGTGACTTTTCTTCACTTATTCAATTATATCTCCCTCATACGAACTCTGATTGAGATGATTTCAAATCCTATAGAAAGTTAAGACAATTATATACAACTTTTGTGTTTATTATTTCTTCAAATTCTTTACGGATTATTCCCCGAAAATTAAAACAAAAAAGCTTATTTTTACTATCCTGAATTTTGACCTCTACTCAATTTACCAGCCATATTTTCCTCATATGAACTCCAACTTAAGTAATTCTAAAGCCTATAGATCCATGAGACATATATCTACAATTCATATGTTGACTATTTCTTTAAAATCCTTACCAAAATTTCCCAGAAATTCAAAAACCGAAGCTTCCTCAATTATTCCAAAATTCAGTTTAATTTATCTTCTCCTTTGATTTTCTTTTATATAATCCCATGCACCCATATGCATGTCCAAACATCCAAAACAGAATTTCATATAAATATCCAGACCACATGTTATCCAAAATCACATCTAAACAAATCTAAAAATGTATATATAATTTTGTACAAAAATTTATTAGAAAATGTTAAACCTACCTCAAATTCATTTAAACTCGGTGCTTGATTTCTTGATTTCTCTTTACTCTTCCTTCTCCTTCTTCTTCCTCTTTCTCTTCTTCCTCTTTCTCTTCTTCTTCTTCCCCTTTCTTTTTCTCCTTTTCTTTTTCTTCTCTTTTCCTCCGTCACTCCCTCCCCTTCTCATTCTTATCTTCCTATTATTTTATTTTATTTTATTTTTTCCCTACTTATCCCCTACCTACCACCTTTTTATCTCCAAAATGCCCTTTCCATCATCCATAATTCCACTAATGCCATCCCCATTAATTACATAAATTAAATGTCATTTTAACCATTCCTACTATCTTATTTGACTTAAGTAAAAATAATTTAATCCTCCCATGAGATCCAAAATCCGTTCTCCTCTTTGAAAAAAATATATTTCAATTAGTAACATAAGAAGAAAAAAATCGGGGATGTTACATGGCTTTCCATATTATTGAACTATCCATATCTAGATGAGTTTCCTTCGCCAAAGTGAGCAAGAATTGAATAAATTACTCATAAGAAGACCATTAAGCCTAATTGTCAATATATAATTACAATGGCTTCTCAAACCTCAAGGAAGATTTGGACATGGAAATTTCTCTTGAAAAATTACAACTTTAGGGTGTGTTTAATTTGTGAAAGAGTTTTTTATTTTTATTTTTCTAAAAAAATTTGTTTTTTATTTTTCATATTTTAAAAAATATATTTGATTTATATTTATATTTTTACTATTTTTTAATTATATAATTGTGTTTTTACTTTATTTTTTATTTTTTAATTATATACAGAGTAAAGTATTATTCATATAGTTTAAAATAATTACATAAATACTACTATTACAATTTTCTATAGTGATTAAAATTTTGAAAATAACTTTTTGATGTTTTTAAAATTTTTGGAAATTTAATAAAAAAATTTCTAAAAATAAAAAAATAATTATAAAAATACTATCATTATAATTTGTTATAGTACTAAAAATTTTTAAAATGACTTTGAGACGTTTACAAAATTTTTGAAAATTCAAAATATAATTTTTAAAAATAAAAAATAAAAAATAAATATATTTTTATGTCAACTAGGGAGATTAAAAACAGTAAGTTGGAATTACAAGGGCCTAATCTATTCCTTTACAATTCATTATCCTATAAAGTTTCTTTAGTAATATAAGCCAGATATATTTTCTTTTGTTAGAAACCTCTTAGTGATTGTTGTAAACTAACAAAGCTAAAATAATCTTGGGAGCAAGGAACTAAATTTCCTTTTTTTTTTTCATTGAAACGATTGAAACGTTTCTGTTTTCTGAGTAACCAATACGAAACGGAGTTATCAAAACAAAACAAAGTGTTTGTTAAGAAATTATATTATTTCAATTGAAATTATTATGTTTCGAAATATTTCGGTAGAAATACTCTTGTTTCAGTAGAAATTTCGATAGAAATACTCTTATTTCGAGTTGTTTCAATAGAAAAGTACTAAACTAATTTGAAAAATAAAAAAAATTGATAATATAAAAGTAGATAAAAGTAGTATCATATCACATTCAATACCAAGTTATTTTCTCTCACAAGTTACAATATCTTTATTAACTTTCTATTTTCCTCCTTTGTTCTTATGACATTATTTTGCTTCATTATTTTTATTTTAAAGAGAAAATTATAAAAATGATGAAAAGAGATATTGAAAGACAGAGAGAAGAAGATATCTAAAGATAAAAACAAAATTATGGTAGAGAGAGAAATAAAGAGATTTAAATATAGATGACACAAAAGAATTAAGAAAAAAATGCAAAAAAGATATTATTGTTGAATACTGTTAAGATTTGAGTCGGAGTCCCTACTATAATAGTATATTTATTTACTATTCAATTATAAATATTAATTTTAATATAATTTTATATATCTATATTATTAATATTATATTAAAAAATTTAAATTTTTTTTAAAATATTATTTAAAATATTTCTTAAAAAAAATTTCGTTTTTTTCTTAATTTTTTAAAATATTTTTATTTTTAAAATCAATAAAATAATATTTTAAAATAAAATTTAGTACTTTGCGTGATGGATTCATGAAATGATTTATAATGAAACCCAAGACGTTGGGGTGATCTGGTTGTGATGTGGACGTCCAATATTCAATTACATATTCTAGACATTTCCCCACATTGGATTCGTGTTCAAGGCCATGAAATCTATTGAATATCCGTTACACTTGAGTTGTAATCCTCGCTAAAACGAGCGTTTTACTAAATGAAAACGCTGCGTTGCACATAGTCACCCAAATAACAGAAAAACAATTGTTTGGTGGCCACATGGCCAAGTTAGTTGATTGGTTAGCGGGATTAAGAGGTGAAGGGTAGGCTCCCGAAAGCATGCTTTTGATTCTGGTTGAATTAATGAATTCTTGTAACTCCCTGGAGAGTCCATCTTGGATATTACGGAGTGTGGATTGTACAGGAGGGACCTTCAGATATCCCTCGGAGTAATAAGAAATTCCATTTTCTTCATATCTTGATGCATTGAATGGCTTGTGTGTGTGTGGATGCGATAATCCAGTGTTACACTCCCTCTCCGTCACCACTTTCGGTGAATCTCACTCTACCCTAGATGTTCCTCTCTCTACCTATCTTCTTGCAATGCTTCTCTTTTTCCTTGTCGTGCTCTAGCTATTACTGCATCCCATTTGATCGCGCGCCGTGTTGGGCGCTTCTTCCCAGGTTGCAGTGCAGCTAGGATCGGAGGGTCACGTGAGGCACCCAACAAAATCTTTATGTGGACCATTCAATTTTATCTTAGGGCTGTTATTTACTCCAATGACCCTTTCATATAAACTAATGCAATCGCAAGATATATATATCGTACACGACTTCAGATATTAGCTTTCTCCGGAAAGGAGGAAGGGGATTAACGCTTCCAGAAGTTCGCATTCTTGGTTTGAACTCAATACATCATCACTCACCGATTAAACAATAACTCTGTTCCAACTTCTCACAACTGTGACTCTAGTCTCAAGCCTTCTGCTCTAAAATGTGCTCTCCATTTCGCTCTCTTATTCTCAGTCAAAAACAAAAGATTCGTTGATGTAAACATCTCAGGCACGAGCCACTTATTCTAGAAAGACTAGTTCTCTTTCCAAAGCTCACAAGGTTCACTTTCGTTCTTCCCTCTTTATTCGAGACCCATTATATTGCCTGTTTATCTTTACCTCTGCTTTGTATTTCCTCGGCTTTTAGCGTTGTCGTTGAAATTTTTTGTTTCAACTCCGATTATAAAGTTACAAGGATGATGGGTTTTGGAGGTGGTAACACTTGGTGCAAAATATAAAATGATTGGATGATTAGCTTGTGTACAATAATGTGTTTGATCATCACCCTAATCAGTATCTAAGTGATTAATTAGCTTGTGTACAAATAGAGCCATTAAAATGATTCTAACCTACTGATTCGTTTAATCCACTTAAAAGAGGACTAAAATAACAATTATTTTTAAAAGTTATTTTTACTCACACAGTTTTAATCTTTACGGATCACTTTTTTTTTTAATTTCTCACTTATTTTGATTCAATATTTTATTTCAATTTTCTTAACGTTATTGCTAATTTTAATATATTAAATTTCTTGAATAATGAAATTTAAAAATTATATAAAGCATAACATATATATATATATATATATATATATATATATATATATATATATATATATATATATATATATATATATATATATATATATATATATATATATATATATATATATATATATATATATATATGACTTAAAATACTTAAAAGAATTTGCCATTCGATTTATTCGTCATCAGCTGGTTGATGGAAATTGGTTGAATGGTTTTATAATTTGTAGTTTCACGATACTGATATGATCAAAGATTGGTAATGGATGGATGAAAAGTGTTCATTGACATTGGTTTGGTGAAATTTAGATGACTCAGTCTTAAGGCGGAATTGTTGTTTATGTTTTAATACTAACTGAGTAATGTTACATTGAAAGAGTTCAAACACAAAGGAAAAGCTGTATGATTTATGAAGTTCAATATTTATAAAATAAATATTATTTTTTCTTCTTGCAACATTGAAATCAATACGACTATATCCAATTGCTCTATCTTAGTTTAGTTTGTCATTATTAGTAAACTAGACGCCTTTACGATCCAAATTTCACTATTTCCTTATTCAATCTTCCTCTTTCAAATTTGCTTGTATTATTTGATCTTTTAGACTAGTGAAAGAAGAAAGGAGACGACGGTAGAAAACAAAACTCCTTTATCAGATACTCCAATTAAGGGAGAAACTGTACTTCAACTAAGGTTACTATATGGTTTCCTCTCGAAGATCTTTTTTTAAAATACTATTTCTAAATCACTTTTACCCGATTCTTGAACAGATTGTGTTTTATGAAGGATATATATGCAATGCTTTATCTAATAGATATATATTGTGTGCATGTTATGCTTTTGGAACCTGAAATGCAAACTGTAAATAATGAGTTTTCAATATAAAACATAGTTATAAAATCCATGTTGGCGAACTTTAGAAAATGCTAAACATTTATTAGAATGCAATATTGCTTCCCTTGACCCAAACCAAAACATAGGGGAATCTTTAGTTATTTTATTTCTGTTATTTTTTTTTTTTTGTGGGCTTTCTCATAACTACGACAGATAAACACCAATTCAGCTCCATCCCTTTCCTTATGTGTTATAACTTCACTCCTGGAAAGCCCTTTAAATTCACGATGCTTATTGCATGCGCAAGCTTATTTTGGAGCCTTTTGTTCATTTCCTAGTTTGACTGCCCTAAAAGTTTATTTCTTTTAATATATTTAAAAGTGGACCATGAGTGCGTGCCTTGCTTTTTTTAATTAATCATACGCTTCATAGATCTTTTCTTTTTTCTTTGTTGATTCTCTCTGATGTACATTTACCTTTCATTAACAGGATGCAAGGCAAAACATCTCAAACAAAGAGATGCTTATATATGTTTTAGGTACACTCCATGCAATACTTGAAGCAGTGACACTTGAAATTGTCATAAATTCTGTGAATATAACATTTACGCTATGTTTGAGCTCCGATTTATTATTATTATTTTGATGTTATTGTTGGTAGTGGGTCCCTCTTATATAGAGAGCCCATCACCTTGATAATTTTTTTTAAAAAGAGAAGGAAAACTTTGCTGCAGGAATCGAAATATTTGACATTTAAATGTTAGCCACCGAAATATTTTTTCCTCATTCACACTTCACTTTGTCAAAAAGAAAAGAAAAAGGTTAGACACATCCTTGCTTAAAAATAGACAAGAGATAGAAGGGAGAAATACACACTAAGAAGCAAAGAGACAATAAGCTTGAGTAGTTCTCTAAAGAAAAAAAAAATAGGAGAGAGTTTGGTGTGTTATTTGAGAAATAGTTCATAAATAGTGAGTGACAAAATAATGAGAAAATACTCTTGGATATTGTGAGAAATACTTTGTGTACCACTATTTTAGTTAGATCTCAATTGTAACATCTAGATTTATTCTAGAGAAAACTCTTTTTATACTTATTATTTTTATAGTCGAAGGTTTATTCGGATTTAGTCCTATGGACGTAGTCTAAAAATCAAGGGTGAACCATATTAAATTTTTTAGTATTATTTTTGTTAATTATTTTGCATTTATTCTTACTGGCAATACTCGATGTGCCCAACACGTGGTATCAGAGCCGTGGTGGATATCCCTTTAAAATTTTTAGTATACTCTGTGGTTGCAGTATTGACTGGTCTTCTACATCAGAAAAGATTTTATTAAAATTACTGTTGGCTGAAAGAAGCTGTACGTACACTGTTTGTAACGCCCCTAATTTACGTTACGTAAAATAAACAATTTTTTATTTATTATATTCCGCAATCAGATATTTTCCATAAAAATACATAATTCAATTCTTTATCATGGGAACCAATACATAAAGGATCTCTCATGTATACACAATATACATACCAAGTCTATAAACATCAGAGTACAGCAGAAACAGGGATTTTGCCTGTAGCGTTCAGAGCACTCTAGAATACAAACACAGTATAATTCAAAGACCGTGAGTCTTGGAAGCAACGTAGACTCACCCAGAGAATATATCACCTATCTGTCAAATCAGACTCTGATATTCTTATCTAAAAAATGTGAAAATATCGTGTAGTGAGTTGACAACTCAGTGAGTAAATAATTCCTCCTATGACCTCTTAGGTCAGCATATGGATGTACTTATGTTTTAAAATATGTCACATAGAAAATACAGTTCAGAAGTACATTCATATGAGACCCGTATTTCAAATATTTTCAAATCAAAGGATATTCAAATATCCAAAACTATATGCACTATGGTATAATCATTAAATAAATGTTGTTATGCTCAGCTGTATAAGCTATAGTAAAATATTAAGATCTAGAGATAAAATAATCATTTTTAAAATGACCTGCCTTACTCGACGATATAGTCCACTTAATTTTGAAAATGACATACCTCACTCGGCGATCTGGTCAATGCAATTTAAAAATGACCTGCCTCAATCGGTGATCTGGTCAATGCAATTTGCTATACGCATAGTGACATCGACCCTAATCACAATAAGTGATCAGGGAATGTGAGTACATCACCCTCCTGCCTCCCTACATTAGCACTGTCACCCGGTTGGAGCGGCCCTCCCCCGGCTCACTCAAGCTAATAGGGCGTCCCCTATTCGGTATCGTCACAAGCCATACAACCAGCCGATATGCATCAATACATATATATACATGTAAAATATCAAGCAACTCGCTATGAGCTTTACGCTTGCCATTCAATCTCATTTATAATATGACATGCATCATTTTCACAAGTATATAACTTTACAAATCAATGCATCGTGCACATAATATTCACTTTATCAAATAATGATAAATACATTTAAAACCACATATTCAATGAGTTCTAAAATCCATTTCTAAAACCATACTCTTCTTGAACTATGTGCCAATTCGTAAGTATAACAGATATTTTAACACATTTCATAAACTTATAATAGTAAATAATTTATAATAATAAATAATAATAAATTTATAATTCAAGAAGAGCATGGGGCAAGTCATAGAAAGAAGTATCTACTCACAGGGTAGGGCTCCTGATTGAACAGCCCTAAATTGTACTTTAACAAGTTGAATTTGACCAAACGTGTCCGGAGGGTCCAAAAACTTAGGAAATAACCTTAGAATTTTGGTCAACACTCAGGGGGTACTGTTCACCGCCGGAATCACTATTCACTATCACTATTCACCGCCACATAAAAAGTTACCAAATGACCGAAAGAAATACATATCCTAATGTTTATCTAACTTCTAAATCCATCTACGGTGTCAGATTTCTAATTTGAGATATCTAAGTAAGAGTTTTAGAATTTACCTTTTTTTTATATTTTCTACTTCAGATCTACAGCGATTCAACGATGGATTTGAAAAACAGATCGGTCAAAATTGTAGTATTCTTCGTCCTGAATCCAATAGCACCTTCAGTTTTGAGATTGGAAGCCAATAAGCACTTCAAATCTAGAAAAAAAGTTAAAAATTACTATTCACTCACTATTCACTCACTATTCATCGAAATATTTTTTTTTTGGTTTTTCGAATCCTGCAATGCGTCGTCCCCCTTCCCCTTGCCTCCTTTTTTTTATAATAATAATAATTATTTATTAATTAAATAATAAGATTTTCTTTTATATAAATTCATATAAATTCCGTTTTTCATCCTAAAATATTTCAAAATTTTCTAAAAAGTTACATTCTCATAAGCCTTTAGTTAAACTCTTGAATCATGATTTTTCTTGATAAAAATCTCAATAAAAAAAATCACAAAATAAATATCTTTATACATAATAAAAGAAAGAATATTTATAAAAATACAACAAAAATTCATTAAAGGCGAATATAATTATTTTAAGCAAAACAATAATTATTTTAATTAAAAATATACTTGCTTTTAGTAGAACATAATCTTTTTTTTAAAAATAAAAATATATTTGTTTATAACAAAACATTATTATTGAAAAACAAAAAGTACAGGATGTTACACTATTCATACGTACATTTACTATTTATATATATAAGTACTATTCATACCACTCAAAATGGAGGCAAAGACCAGTAAGATGATCAATTTAAATGGCACAAACTACTACATTTGGAGAAACAAGATGAAAGATCTCCTGTTTGTGATGAAACTGCATTTACCGGTGTTTACTATGACTAAATCCGAAGTTAAATTATATGAAGAATGGAATTTTGAGTATGAGCAGGTATGTGGATTCATCCAACAGTTTGTTGAAGATAATGTGTATAATCACATTTGTAATGAGACTCGTACAGGAATGTTGTAGCATAAGCTGAAAGAGTTGTATGTTTCAAAGACCTGCAATAACAAATTGTTTTATTTAACAAAATTGATACATGTGAAATACCGAGAAGGTACTTCTGTAGCAGATCACTTGAATGAGATGCAAGAGATTGTGGACCAGTTGTCAGGGATAGGCATAAAATTTGACGACGAAATATTTGTTCTCATGGTACTCGTCTCCCTACCAGAGTCGTGGGAGATTTTGAAAATTTCAATTACCAACTTAGCGCCTAACGGTGTCGTGAGTATGAAAAATATTAAAAACGGTATTCTGAATGAAGAGATGAGAAGAAGATCACAATATTCAACCTCTTCATTACAACCAGATGTTCTGATTACAGAATCCATAGGGAGGAGTCAGTCTAGGCATACAAAGCTTAGAGATAAAAGTAGAGGAAAGTCGAACAAATATGCCAACATTGAATGCCATTATTGCAAGAAGAAAGGGAATATTAGAAGATTCTGTCGAAAGTTCAAGTAAGATAAGAACAAAGGCAAGGAAATGAAGAATGACGACAATAGTGATGATAATCATGTTTGGTTAAGAAGAAAATGCTATCTGAAATGGATCAAGTACATTTGGAAAAATGTGTTGATTGCTTGGTAAGAAAACATAATAGAGTTGCTTTCAAGAATTTTCCTCCTTCCAGAATGAAGAATGTGTTTGATTTGGTATATTCAGATCTGTGTGGAGCAATGCCAAAGTCACTTGGTAGTGCTCAATAATTTATGACTTTCATTGATTATCATTCTAGGAAGACGTGGACATACAATTTGAAGACAAATGATCAGGTTTTAAATTTCTTTAAACAGTTTCATACCTCAATTGAGAGACAAATCGAGAAGAATTTAAAATGCATTCGGACAGATAATGGTGGAGAGTATACTAGACCATTTGATACTTATTGTAAAAAATATGGTATTTGGCATCAGACAACGCCTCTCACATGCAAAGATATCCAAAACTTTTTGGGGTAAAGCCTTACTGACAGTTGTACATGTGTTGAATATTTCATCGTGTGTTCCTTTATAGTATGATACACTAGAGAAAGTGTGGTAAAAAAAAGATGTTTCCTATGATTATCTGTGGGTGTTTGGCTATAAAGTCTTCATGCATATTTCTAAAGATGAGAGGGTAAAGCTCAATGCCAATACAAGACAGTGTGTATTTATTGGCTATGGAATATATTTGTAGACTGAAGAACAGTTTTTATAGCTTGAAACAGGCACCAAGACAATGGTATGAGAAGTTTGAGTCTGTTATGGAAGAGCAAGGCTACAAGAAGACTACTTCAGACCATTGTGTCTTCGTGCAGAAATTCTCTGATGATGATTTCATTATCCTTTTGCTGTATATAGATAATATGCTGATATATTTTTCAGAATCAATTGTTTGAAAACATAGTTGAGCAAGTCTTTTGCCATGAAAGACTTGGGATTAGAAAAGCATATTCTTGGCAAAAAGATTATTAGAGATAGATGCACTAAGAAATTGTGGTTGTCACAAGAGAAGTACATTGAGAAAATACTTCAGAGGTTTAATATGGATAAGGTTAAAGTAGTTGGTTGTCCTCTTACTAATAACTTTAGATTAAGTTCTAAACAGAGTCCCTCTACAGATGAGGAGAAGGAAGACATGGACAAATTTCCATATACTTCAGCAGTTGGGAGTTTGATGTATGCCATGGTATATACACGGCCAGATATTGTTCACTCAGTTGGAGTGTGAGTCAATTCCTTTCTAATCTTAGTAAGGAACACTAGGATGTAGTAAAATGGATTTTTAGATATCTTCGTGGTACTTCCAAAATATGGTTATGTTTTGGAGATACTAAACTTGTGCTAATTGCCTACACAGATGTAGATATAGCTGGCGATGTAGACTCAAGAAAGTCTACTTCAGATTATCTGATTACATTTGTAGGGGGAGCTGTGTCATGACAATTGAAGTTGCAAAAATGTGTTGCTCTTTCAACTACTGAGGCAGAGTTTATTGCAGCAACAGAAGTGTGCAAAGAGCTATTGTGAATGAAGTTCTTAAGTGAATTTTTTTTTTCAGTAGGACATATATCAACTGTATTGTAATAGCCATAGTACTATTCACCTTGAGAAGAATTCCTCCTTTCATTCAAGATTCAAGCATATTTATGTGAGATATCATTGAATTCGAGATGTACTGGAGAAGAAGCTACTACAGCTTGAAAAGAAACATACTGATAAAAATGGATCAAACATGTTGACAAAGATTCTACCAAAAGAGAAATTTAAGTTATGTTGATTAGCTGCAAGAATGGTGAAACCCTCTATATAGTCGGGAGGGGGAGATTTATTAGTAGTGCGTCCCTCTTACATAGAGGGCCCACCACCTTGACAATTCTTCAAAGAAGAGAAAGGAAACTTTGCTGCAAGAGCTAAAATGTTTGACATTCAAATGTTAGGCACCGAAATGTTTTTTTCTCATTCACACTTCACTTTGTCAAAAAGAAAAAAAAAAGGTAGGCGTATCTTTGCCTATAAATAGGCAAGAGATGGAAGGGAGAAAGACAAAAAAAATAGAGAAGTAATAAGCCTGAGAGGCCAAAGAAGTTTTCTAAAGAAAGAGAAAAATATGGGAGAGTTTGGTGTGTTATTTGAAAAATAGCTTTTAAATAGTGAGTGACAAAATAGTGAGAAAATAGTTTTGAGTATTGTGAGAAACACTTTGTGTGCCACTATTTTGATTAGATATCAGTTGTAGCCTCTAAATTTATTTTGGAGAAGACTCTCTTTATACTTATTATTTTTATAGTGGAAGATTTATTCAAATTTAATTCTGTTGACGTAACTCAAAAATCAAGGGTGAACTACCCTAAATTTTATGATATTATTTTAATTGATTATTTTGTATTTATTTTTACTAGTAATACCTGTTGTGCCCAACAGTTATCAGGCTGCATTTATAAGGTTCTCAAATTTTCGCCCTTACAATCTAAATCCTAGAGCACTGGTAATTTTGGATTAAGTAATAAGCACTAACACTCATTCCAAACTTTATTACTGCACTTGATGAACTAATACAACAACAAACAATAACAACTAATTCTTTTTTCACTAAGTGGTCTTGATGAACTAATATGGACAAAAAAATGTTTGGAATTGGATTTAGGATAATATGCTTTGGATAAGAGTATATTTGACGATGAAGCGTTATTCGTATTTGTAGAAAAATCCTAATATTTCGGATTGAGTTTTCCTCTGTTCTGGCTTATCAAGGCTGCTAATTATTATGATCAATGATAGGTGCTCCTGGCAGTGGAAAGAATGCCCTAAGATAGCTTCACAGTTTGGATTTTCACATCTCAGCATTGGTGAACTCCTTCAAGCAGAAATTGATGCTGGGGCTGAATATGGGTACTCTATCGTAGGCTTTTTCTTTGTTGTCATTTGCCCAGTTGGATTAATTATAAACCATGTTCATCCCTTTTTAAATATTTATGCATTCATATCTTATAAAAAAGAAGAAATAATGTTTTGAATTCCTCAAGTGTTAGAGATAGAACAAAAATGAACTTATTTAGAACAAAAGACTATTAAATCCATGACTTATGCAATCCGCTTTAGCACATCCAACAATTATCCCCTTTCTTATATATCCCTTTCCAGAGCTATGATTCAAGAGCACAAGAAGGAAGGAAAGCTTGTCTCGAGTGAGATAGTAGTGAGAGTTCTTAAGCAAGCAATGAAGAGAACAAAAACAAAAAAATTCCTTGTTGATGGATTTCCATGGAACCAAGAAAATCTTGCTGCGGCTGAGAACCTTTTACGCCTTGCTAATGCAATTTTTCTTCATGTATATTTTCCGTGATCCATTACTAATTTTGAATTTGAAATTCTAAATCATATGACAGATGAAAATAGAGGCAAATGTTGTTTTGTATTTTGATTGCCCTGAAGAGGAGTCGATTCGGGCCTTTTAAAGAGAAATCAGGTTAGTTACTTGCCCCACACAAAATTTATCAGCGGGCACTCCTTAATTTTATATTGGATATGCAGGGAAGAATTTATGATAACATTGAAACCATAAAGAAGCGACTAGAAGTATATTAGAAATGTACTGTGCCAATGATTGATTATTACTTCAAAAAGGGGAAAGTTCAGAAGGTAAACCTGCTTCTACAGAAAATATGTTCTTGATTTTTCTTTTTGATTAATGAATGTGCATGCCAATAATGATAAACTGTCTTATATCTACCTTTACTAAAAATTTATATGTTGCTTTCTTTGAAGTTGGATAGATGAAATTGAGGAAAGCTTCGAGTGTCATTTGTGATAAAAAAGTGCCGCTCAAAGTTAAAGGAAAATTCTACCGTACGGCTATAAGACCTGCTATATTGTATGGTACAGAATGTTGGGCAGTTAAAAGACAACATGAAGATAAACTCAACGTTGCAGAGATGAGAATGTTGCGTTGGATGTGTGGACACACCAGAAGAGATATGATTAGAAATGAGTGCATTAGAGAGAAAGTTGGGTTAGCACCTATTGTGGAGAAGATGGTTGAAACTCGCTTAAGGTGGTTTGGCCATGTGTGGAGAAGACCTGCAGAAGCCCTAGTGAGAAGAGTTGATCGGATGGAGAATAATCCAATAATTAGAGGTAGATGAAGGCCAAAGAAAACAATAAGTGAAACTATTAAAAATGATTTAATAGTTAATAACTTATCTATTGATCTCATCTATGATAGGCCACTATGACGCCGTTTGTTCCATGTAGCCGACCCCACTTAGTGGGAAAAGACTTAGTTATTGTTGTTGTTGTTGTTGCTTTATTTGAAACTTCGATATCTTTTGCAGATCAATGCTGGAAAGTCTGTTGAAGATGTGTTTGAGGCTGTCAAAAATGTTCTTTTGGATCTTTCAGATGATGTGGAAGGTGCAGCTAATTTAAAAAATTAATGTATTAGATGGAATGCATTG
This sequence comes from Gleditsia sinensis, assembly GCA_037074535.1. Taxonomy (NCBI): domain Eukaryota; kingdom Viridiplantae; phylum Streptophyta; class Magnoliopsida; order Fabales; family Fabaceae; genus Gleditsia; species Gleditsia sinensis. Next base: position 38,653,485 of record CM073473.1, on the reverse strand, counting down.
TCTGTATATTAACAACTCTATTTACTTAGGATAATGCCTTGTTTGCCTTGATCCAGTAGAAAATGAAATAATACTATATAGTAAGAATCATTTGCTTGAGTCAACCCAGAATAATAAGTCTTTTTGTTCTTTTCTATTCGCTCCTCTTGAGCCAATAAGAGTGCCTCAATTTCATACTCTCTGTAAGCCTCAACTCTTGATGTTACAGTAGTCACAAATCCATCATATTCTTCAGAAATTCCCTCAAAACTAGCATCGATGTGATCTGTCTCTAGCACTGATTCACCTACTGTAACCAAAGCAATCGACACATTTCTTGATCTTTAACAAGAACTCAATCATTGTCAAGATACCTTTTTGTGCTTCGCAATTGACTCCTAAACTGCTTTATCTTTGCACGAGTATGAGAATAAAAGAAATTTTAAAGTTTCTCCAATAGGACTTTTTGTGACCAATTGAGGAACTGTTGTTCCCAATTGAGAATAAAAGAAATTTTACATTGGTAGCTGGTCCTGTTGTTCCCAATTGAGGAACTGCTCATTGAATTTTCTGGTTTCATCTTTAGAAAGAAATCTGGTTGGTATTGACCTTGCTCCTATAAGATAACTGTGCTGCTTGTAGCTTTTCACAGTGGATGATGAGAAGAAAGGGCCAGTGATAAATAAAATTTTTCCAATATCTATGGAAAAGTGCAGAATAAATAATAATCACAGCAAAAAAAAAAAAGTTAAGAACACTAGAATTTTTAACGTGGAAAAATCCTTCAACGTGAAGGGTGAAAAAACTATGAGCCCCCCTAATTCAGTAATCTCTTTACTATAATCAGATGATAGGATACACAATTATCTTTTTAATCATGCTAGAGTTCATAGCAAATTCAAATTCATCACCAACATGTTAGAATACGACTAGAAAATAAATAACATTATTACTTGATAGGAATCACAAAACAGTCAATAGAGAGGATATAAAAATATTCAGACTGATATGTACTACTCAATACTACAAAAAACATAATAAAACTTTATAAAAAATAGAGCAAGTTTACCCATTTGAATTTCTAGCTAAAGTTTGAAAATTTCAATTTTCTTTTCTTCACATCGTCACTATTTTTCTATTTGAATATTTAGACCGATATGTATTACATAATATCAAGAATAATATACTAAAATTTTATAAAAGACGAAGCAAGTTTATCCGTACGACCTTCTAGCCAAAGTCCAAAAATCTCAATTTTCTTCCTCGATGCGCCGTCACTCTTTTATTCTTATCCTCTTTGATTTTTTTTCCCCAATCCTTCTATAGCCGCAAGCACTTTTCGAAAATAGATAATCTGAATTTCAGTTGAATCACGTTTTCACTTTTCTTTTTATTTTATTTTTTATTTTCTAATTAATTGGTTGTGGGCGTCATTGAGGAGAGACCCACCCAGCAATTGAATATGCAAGCCAGTAGAAGATTACATATACCCACTCCATTAATGACATGGAAGATTTAACGAGTCATTTAAGGTTGGCAAATGAGGATGGTTAATCATTTGCATATACAGAAGCTTTTCGTGCCACTTTAGGCTAGCTCAAATGGCTTAAGGGGTGGGCTTCGGGTGTAGGATGTGTGTCCGATCCCTCTCAAGTAACCAAAAAAAAATTACAGAAGCTTTTTGTTTAACACAGCGATTGCACAACATGAACGTGGATTTACAAATTTGTTCGGCATGCCTTCTGGTCTTATTTTTTTGGGTGTAAGAGTATATTAAAACTGTACTTGGTGTTATGTGATGAAATTTTTTGTCTCTAAAAAGTTAAAAATTTTGTGTTAAAAATAAAATTTTGTTATTGTTAACTATTTAAAAATAGAAAATTTTACTTTAAAATTAAAATTTTCGTCTTTAATATTTGCCTTATAGAAGAATAGATTTTGTTTCAGTAGAATATTTGTCTCTAAATTTAAAAAAAATGTCCATATTGTTATGAAATCATCTATTATTGTAGATGTCAATTTAGTTTCTCAACTCTCAAAATAATAAATATTATTAATCCATTATTATTATGAGTGTCCTTTTATTTTTCCAACTCTTAAAGCTATTGAATCTCATTCATTCTCGTTAACTTTTGGGTTATTTACATTTATGATTGTATGCTTATAAATAAAAGCTTCTATAAAGCAATTGAAAAGATATATGTTTTTCTCTTTATGTGTTATTCATCTCTAAGTGTTTTTACATTCTATTTTTTCCTTGTGCAAAATTTTACTTACAATACGTTATTAGTACGAATTTGCTCTTGACTATTAATTTTCAAATCACACGGAAGAGATTGTGTTGGTAAGATTTTCATAATTTGCTTGAAAATTTTTCACTAATTTTATTTTATTTGATTTTAAAATCATGTCAAATCTTACAAAACTTGAGTTTGTGGTTCTTGATATTTCGGGCAAGAACTATTTATCTTGGATACTAGATGCTGAAATTCATCTTGATACAATGGGTCTTGGAGACACCATTAAAGAAGGAAATGATGAATCAATGCAAAATTGCGCTAAGGCGATGATCTTTCTTCGTCACCACATTCATGAAAAACTAAAATCTGAATACCTTACTGTGAAAGATTCACTTGTTCTTTAGAAAAAATTAAAAGAAAGGTATGACCACCAAAAAACTGTTATTCTTCCAAAAGCTCGTTATGATTGGATGCATTTACGTTTGCAAGATTTTAAAACAATCAGTGAGTATAATTCCGCAATGTTTCATATTAGCTCTTAATTAAAATTATGCGGAGAAGAAATTTCTAATAAGGATATGTTATAAAAAACTTTCTCAACTTTTTATGTCTCAAATGTGCTCTTGCAGCAGCAGTATCAAGAAAAAGAATTTGAAAAATACTCACAATTGATTTCATGCCTTCTTGTGGCTGAACAAAATAATGAATTGTTAATAAAAAACCATGAAACTCGTTTAACTGGTTATGTTCCATTCCCTGAAGTGAATGCGACTATAATTAATAATGGACGAGGACGTGGTCGTGGTGGTGGCTGAGGTCGTGGACATGGCCGAGGAAGAAATAATGAATATTTTCATAAATATGTTCCTTACCACCAAAAGAAGAAAAAGAAGACACAAGTGGAAAAAGGAAACATACGGAAAGTTCATGTTATCGTTGCGGTATGAATGGACATTGGTCACATACTTGTCGCAAGGCTAAACATCTTGTTGATCTTTATCAAGCATCAATTAAACAAAAAGAAAAAGCCATTGAGACAAATTTTATTAATCTATATGATGGCTTTGCCAATGATCCTACAAATACTACACACTTAGATGTATCAAATTTCTTTGCTAATCCACAAGAAAATATTTGTATTGTTGGTGACGAGGAATATCTAAAATAAGTTTACTTGTTTTATTTTTAAATTACTTGTAAGTTTACTTATTTTATTTTGAATTACTTATATGATTGCAAATTTAGTTAATGTAAGATTTAAACTTTATATGATTTTTATTTATATCTAATGTTTCTTTGATTACTTTGTAATATTTCTTATATTTTTTTCATTTCTTTAATTGAAGAAAATATGGATGAAGATATATGTCTTGTAGATAGCGCAACAATTCACACTATCCTTAAAGACAGAAAATATTTTTTTCTAATAAAAATGGGTAAAGCTTATGTTACTACAATTTTTAGTAGTGCAAAGCTAATTGAAAGTTCTAGAAGAGTTATAATCATACTACTGAAAAAAATAAAATTTATCATAAACAATGCTTTATTCTCTTCTAAATCTCAAAGAAATTTGTTGAGTTTCAAAGATATTCATTATAACGGATATCACATAGAGACTGTATGTGAAGAGAATAATGAATACATTCATATTACAAGCATTGTTTTAGGTAAGAAAAATGTATTAGAAAGATTACCTACTTTTTTTTTCTGGATTGTACTATACAAGAATTAGTACAATTGAAATACATGCTACAATAAACCAAAAGTTTATTGATTCAAAAACTTTTATTATTTAGTATGACCGGTTGGGGTATCTTGGATCAATAATGATGCAGAAAATTATTGAAAATTCACATGGGTACCCATTGAAAAACCTAAAGATTTTTCAATCTAAGGAATTCTTATGTGCTACTTGTTCTCAAGGTAAATTGATTGTTAAACCATCACTAGCTAAAGTTGGAACTGAATCTCCAACATTTCTAGAACATATACATGGTGATATATGTGGATCTATTCATCCTACATGTGTGTCATTTAGATATTTTATGGTATTAATAGACGCATCCAGTCGATGGTCTCATGTGTGCTTACTATCGACCCGCAATTTAGCGTTTGCAAGATTACTTGCTCAAATAATTCGATTAAGAGCACAATTTTCAAATTATACAATTAAATCTATTCGTCTTGATAATACTGGTGAATTTTCTTCACAAGTTTTCAATGACTATTGTATGTCAATTGGCATAAATATAGAACATCTTGTAACTCATGTTCATACACAAAATAGATTAGCCGAATCATTTATTAAGCAACTTCAATTAATAACTAGACCCTTCCTTATGCGAACAAAGCTCCCTATCTCAGTTTGGTGACATGTAATTTTACATGCAGCAGTACTAGTATGCATTAGACCAATAAGTTATCATAAATAATTTCTTTTACAATTGACTTATGGTCATGAACTAAATATTTCCCATATCAAATTTTGTTAGTGTGCGGTATATGTTCCAATAGCCCCACCACAACACACTAAGATAAGTCCTCAAAGGAGATTAGAAATATATGTTGGATATGATTCTCCTTCTATTATAAGATATCTTGACCCAATGACAGGAGATGTATTTACAGTACATTTTGCCGATTGTCATTTTGATGAACTAGTCTTCTCAACATTAGGGGGAAAAAATGAAAAGCAGCTGGTCAAAGAAATTACATGGAATACGTCGTCATATCTTGATCCTCGCACAAGACAATGTGAACTTGAAGTTCAAAAGATAATTCATTTACAAAGTATAGCAAATCAACTAACAGATGTATTTACTGACCTAAAGAAAGTGACCAAATCACATATACCAGCTGTAAATACTCCTGTACAAATTGATGTCCCCGAGGGACAATTTGTTAGTAAAATTGCTTGCGAGTCTAAAACACGTTAAAAGTGTGGTAGACCAATTGGCTCAAAAGACAAAAATTTCCGTAAAAAGAAAGAAACAATTATTTAATATCAACCCATTAAAGAAATAGATGCTCTTGAAGAGACTAAAGACATAACAAACAAAATACTTCTAAAAGAAGTTCAGGTACCTAAAATTGATGAAAATAAAGAGATCTCAATAAATTATATATCTATGGGGAAACGATTAAATTGAAAAGAAACAGTTGTCGACAATACTTTTGTGTAATATTTTGAATGATAATGATGATTATGAACCTACATCTGTCGATAAGTGTTGACGTAGATGTGATTAGCAAAAATAGAAAGACGCAATTCAAGTAAAATTGAATTCACTTAAAAATCGTGAGATATTTGGATTTATAGTTCAAACATTTGAAGGTGTAATACCGGTTGGGTACAAATAGATATTTGTACGTAAAAGAAATGAGAAAAATGAAATTGTGAGGTACAAAGCACGACTTGTTGCACAAAGTTTTTCACAAAGATCTGGAATTGACTATAATTTCACATATTCTCTTGTGATAGATGCATTTACATTTCGTTATTTCATTAGTTTGGCAGTAAATGAAAAACTTGATATACGTCTTATGGATGTTGTTACAGCCTATTTATATAGTTCACTTGATAGTGACATATATATGAAAATTCCAAAAGGATTTAAGATGTCTGAAGCATATAATTCAAAATCCCGGGAACTTTATTCAATTAAATTACAAAAATCTTTATATGGATTAAAACAGTCTAAACGAATGTGGTATAACCGTCTCAGTGAATATTTGTTAAAGGATGATTATAAGAATGACCATATATGTCCATGTGTTTTGTAACATCCTAAACTTTTAATAAAGTTAGATAAATTTAAGGATGAATAGAAAATACATATGACAAGTGATTAATTAAGATGCTTAGTTATATGATTATAAGGCAAGCATAAGATAGGTAACATAGTTAATGTTGAATCACATAAATAAAAATGCTTAGGATCATAATGGATGGAGAAAGGACACAAATACATTTTTTTTAGACATTACTAGTCTAGGATTAGTGATCAATTAAGACATATATGAACAAGGATTAAAATATATAATTGATGACAGTAAAAATCTTTATAAAATATGTGGTATCATTTCATGGTTAGAAGTAATATAAATAAGATATTTTTGGAGCATAAATGAGAGGAATAGGATACAAATATATTCCTTAGTATGCTACTAATTTAGGATTAGCAACAAAATAAGGAAGGAAGAAGCATTATGTGATGCAATATATATATTTACACATGCCAAAGGAGAAGTTTTACGTGTATACATATATAGGTGCATTTCTCTCATTCAAACCATGCATATCATAATATACACCCATGCATGCACGTGAGGAGTTAAACCCAGAAAAAAAAAGCTTTGGGTGGGGTAAAGACACACATGCACGTAGGAAATGCAAGCTGGAAAACACACCATCCCTTGCTCCTAAACCATGCAGAAAAACGTCCAACTCTTGCTCCATAAACTAAGCAACAACACATCCACATGGTAGCAGAAAAACAGGCCATCTTGTCCAGCAGAATGCATGCCACGTTTGCTCCATTATACAGCAGAGTTGGCGCCACATGCAAGCAAAGGAAGTGACCCACAAAGCAAGCAAAATCAGCTCCACATCAAGCAGCAAAAACACACTCACATGGCAGACTCTTCACACCCACTTTTGCTCCACAAAGACAAGCAGAAACACACACTTTCTGCTGCAGTTTCACACCAGGAAAACAGGGTATCTTGTAGCAGTTTTTTTTCTTGGCAGCCTAGGTCCCTTATGTGTAAAACAATAGCCACCCTTTGAGCATATTATACCATAGTTACACATGCATGCAAACCCACGTGGAGGCAGCAGAAAAAACTTGCTCCCTGTCCTGTAGAACCAGGGAATCCTCTGCACCCATGGCAGCCACCTCCTTGCATTCAGAAAGGGTGCAGCAGAAAACACATGCTCTTGCCTCACGCTAGGAAGGGAAAGGAGGGAGAGAAGAGGTCCAAAAACTGAAGAGGGTTGCCAGCAAGAAGAAGAAGGTTGAGAGAGGAGGAAGAGAGTGAAGAAAACCAGGAAACAAATGGAGAGTTGTCTTCCCTCACCATAAGGCAGTGAGAGTGAGAGTTATTGCTAAGGTTTGAAGCCTTCATCAACCCATATTTGGTGCAAGAAACGTGGCTAAGTTGCAAAGGAAACCAAGAGGAGAAGGAAGCTGTAAATTGAGAGCCATAGGAGTAGGTTTACATAAGGTAAGTCTGGCATCTTATAAAAATCAGGTTTTGAGTTTATTAGGTTAAATTTCAGGCCTGCATGGAGGACTTTCTGTCTAAAATATGAAAATGTGTTCAACATAGAAGTTGTAGTCCTATGTCTTCGCTTTCCATAGCATTTGGAATCACATCAATTGGACATAAAATGAGAGAGTTATAATCCATGGAGTGATGAGAGGTCAAAATCGGGTCTAGAATCCAGGCTGGTGAAGAATAGTTTCTATTTTAGAATTTCTGGGTCTAATACATAAGGAATATGAAGTTGTGATTATAATGAAAGTTGTAGATATCTTTCTCACGATCACATAGCCACTGGAATCAAAAAATTTCAAGTCCATATGAGTGAGTCAGGGTCTGATTAGTGAGTAAAGGTCATAGAGCATAGAAGAGTTAGGTTGAGAAAATAGAAACCTTTTTGCACCCAAAAATATTGGCTTAGTAAATTTAGTAAATAACCTTTAAATTCTCTAAATTTTGGTGAACAGAGTCTTAAAATATTCATAATCAATTCTGGAAAGTTTCATGATTTTTGAGAACCTACAACTAGGTCTTTTACAATTAAAATAGTGTTGAGGACAATTTCCTAGACAGCTTAGACTATTGATGGAAAGACAAAATTTTGAAGGGATTAGATGTTGAAATTTTGTATACACATTTTATGAAATTTTAAAGGGATCCTAATAAATCATTCTACCAAGTTGTAGAAAATTCTGGGCAGGTTAAGGCACATAATAAAATGTATAAATTTGGTAGTCTGAAAATGAGGCAGAACAGGCCATAACCGGAGACAGCCTAAAAAATTGGGTTATTTGAAGGGTCAAAAGAATTATTTTTTATTTAAAATTTTTATGGTGATTATATAACATTTCTAAGATGCTTCATATAAAATATCATGAATTTTGAAGTAGTTTTACTAATCCAAATAGATGTGAAACAGAATAGAAATGAAACTGAAACTAAATTGTACTGTCCTGAATATGGAGGTTGTGTTTGGGAATAAATGGAAGAGTTAAGGGCTGAGAGAATTAAAAAATAAAATAAACATGTAAAGGTTCCTCTATACAAAATTTTAGAAGTTTTAGAGGACTTTTGTCATATTTAATAACAACCCCAAATCTCAGCAAAATCATAGTTTTGTTTGGAGGAGCAGAAGCTCTTAAACTAGGTATTTATGGCTTTAGGACCTAATATGCATGCATTAACCAAGATTTCTTGTATATTTTAGTTTGAGTTGCTGGTAGTAACCTTGGAAGCCTTGGAAAGGAAGTGATTGTGCTGGAATTGAGGTAGCTAGCTTTTCCTTAAAACACTCTTTATGCTTATAAACTTGAATTTATGAATTTTTACTGATTGCCTGACTTTTATGCTATGATGAATGATGGTCTAAGATATGTTATGTATGCATTCTCGGGAATTAAGGGGGTGCACAAAAGGGTGCCACGTAAGCCTCATTTCCCTCACGATTGGCTAATAATAGGAGATGCATAGCCCTTTGCAGGTATGGTCGTATTGACTGCACTAGGTAAGTAGACCATGATGTTATGGGTCAATGTGACCAATATGCCGTATGTATGATGTATGGTCAGTGCTTATGTTTCAGTGAAATAATTTGAGATGTTTTAAGGAATGGAATGTTCACTATTTTTCTGAAAACTTTGCTAGCTATTGAGATTGTCATCTCACTTTTTATGTCCACATAATCACATTCCAGATACTCCAGCTAGAAGTGAGCAACAGGGGTCTCAAGGTTGACCCATATGATCATGAATGTATTTTCCTTAGTTGTGCAATATTTGTGTGGAATGGCTTAGTTAAGTGCCAAGTCCCTATTAGACAGCTTATAATATGATGTAATATAAGTTATGGATTGTACCCCTTTCTATTATGGCATGAGATCCTTTATGATGTAAGTAATGCATATCATACCTAGCTAGTTGCCTATCAGGAAATGAAATTTGAAAATGCTTGGGATAGTATGAAGCACTTTTACGTTTTCCCAAGAATGATAACAAACAATATAAGTGAATAGGTTAAGGTATGAGCTAGGTGGTCATTGCCAAGAATTTATAGATAATAAGGAACATTCTACGATTTAGATTTTCGAGGTGTCACATGTTTTTATAAAGAAAGCAAATTCAGGATTTGCTATTATTATGGTGTATGTTGATGATTTAAATATTATTGGAACTCCTAAAGAGATTATAAAGGCAGTAGAGTGTTTGAAAAAAGAGTTTGAAATGAAAGATCTTAGAAAAATCAAATTTTGTCTTAACTTACAATTTGAGCATTTGAAAAATAGAATTTTTATTTATCAATCAACTTATACAGAAAAAGTCCTTAAAAAATTTTACATGGACAAAGCACATCCATTAAGTACACCAATGGTCGTTCGCTCACTTAATGTGAAACATGATGTTTTTCGACCTCGAGATGATAATGAAGAAGTTCTTGATCCTAAAGTACCATATCTTAGTGCAATTGGTGCATTGATGTATCTTGCTAATAATACAAGGCCTGATATATCTTTTGTTGTCAGCCTGTTAGCTAAATTTAACTTCTGTCCAACTCAAAGACATTGGAATGGACTTAAACATATATTTTGATATCTCTAAGGTATTATTGATATGAGATTGATATATGCAAATGGATCTAGACCACAACTCATTAGTTATTCAGATGCTGGATATTTATCTGATCCACATAAGGCTCGATCTCAATTAGGCTATTTATTTACATGTGGTGATACAACTATATCATGACGTTCTATAAAACAAACACTTGCTGCTACTTCTTCAAATCATGCAATTATAGCAGTTCATGAAACGAGTCATGAATGTATTTGGTTAAGATCCATAACTCAACAAATCCGAGAGACATGTGGACTATTTTCTGAAAAGGAGACTCCAACTATACTATATGAAGATAATACTGTAAGTATAGCTCAGTTGAAGGAATGATATATTAAAGAAGATAAAACAAAACATATCTTACCAAAGTTCTTTTTTACTCATGAACTTCAAAAAAACGATGATATTGACGTACAACAAATTCGTTCAAGTGTTAATTTAGCAGATTTATTCACCAAAACTTTAACGACTTCAACATTTGAAAGACTAGTATATAAAATTAAGAGCGTCGACTCAAATATCTTCAATGATATTATGAACAGGGGAAGTATATAAGGAATGATGTACGTTTTTTTTTCACTAAGGTTTTTTTCCATTGAGTTTTTCTCTAGTAAGATTTTAATAAGACATATTCTTTGTAAAATGGACATCCAAGGGGGAGTGCTATGAAATCATCTATTATTGTGGATGCTTATTTGATTTCTCAACTCTCAAAATAATAAATATTATTAATTCATTATTATTATGAGTGTCCTTTTATTTTTCCAACTCTTAAAACTATTTAATCGCATTCATTTTCATTGACTTTTGGGTTATCTACATTTATGATTGTATGCCTATAAATAGAAGTTTCTATAAAGCAATTGAAAAAATAGATATTTTTCTCTCTATGTGTTATTCCTCTCTAAATGTCTTTACATTCTATTTTCTCTTTGTGTAAAATTTTACTTACAATACATATCTATTTTTATCTGTAATTATATTTTTGATATATTTCATTTTTAAATCTGTTTCTAAATTAATAAAAAAAAATTATTATTTTTTAATTATCCCAAACAAATGATTATCCTATAAATAATTATATGCCATTAAAAATATAAATTTGAAAGAGAATCTAACAATTTTACACTCAAAATATATTATATTATATTAATATATAACATAAAATAATCCATAAATAATGTAAAATATATAATGTAATCTTAAAACAAAATTTATGGCGGAATCAAAAATTGAAATTGGTATTTTGATTAGTAGAATCCTCCATTTTTCGATCGTCATCGTCATCTTCTTATATATTATGAGACACTTGAATATTTGATCACATTTTTCAACCTTTTGCTTCATCATTGCAATTCAACAAAAAAAAAAAACTTTCATTTTTTTTAGGTACACAAAACAAAATAAACATTTCAATTTAATCAAGGATTAATAATATAATAAAAGATATTTCATAAAACATTAATAATATGTCAACGTCAATGCTTCTTAGTTCAACAATGATATTAAGAAAAATATTGCAGTACTTTCTAAATCTTCATATATATTATTGATTGACCTCATTCTCGAGGGTTGAAACCTTGTTGCTTAAATATTTGATATTTTTCACTGAAAAAACTTAAGATGAGGTCAAGAGTGGACAAATAGAATGAACTGCTGAGTCTCATGTTTATAGGACTAGATGGCAAGCATGAAGTTAATTGGACTATGTCATAGATGCAAATATGCAGACATTGGACATCAAGAAACATTATATCTATCAGAGAAATGTTATTCTTACATTAATAAAAACAAACAATTTCAATTGATAAATTTAATATCTTACCACAACCTTCACGAGGACAAACAAAATCCTTCTCCCTTGTATGAATGAGAAAATGTCTTTTCGACTTTGAGCTATCCAGAAATTTCTATAATAAACTGAGGAACAACAACGTTAGATATCTACTCCAAGAAGGTGGGATCTAAACAAATCACATAATAGGAACAAATGTAACTACCATATACTAGTTTCCAAATTTGACATTATCATTCTATCAGGCTTTAGTGAGAGAACATAAAGAGACATATTCTACAATTTCTTTTGCTATTGCAGTGATGCATTGATCAGTTTCTACAATTAGGTAAAAAGAAATCCAAATCAATGGTCATCAATTAGGAACACTGAAAAGTTGACTCAGCTTATCTCGTTTAAAATACTAACTTCTGTCTGGCCCTAGACAAAATTGCAAAAACAAAAATAAGACAAAATTATCTATTCTTGGTTTTTTAACTTCCAAATCATACAAAGATAACTGATTAATGATAGGGGCAAGAACTCTCTAAAAAATAAACTAAGCTTGTTTTTTCTTTCATATGCTCCAAGGTTGTTTTCTTTTGGACATCTGTTTTGGAGGAATAATCCTAACCTCTAATACTATAAACTCAATACTTAGGATTATGCAGCTGAATGAATTTTCTTTTCGCCACTGTCAAAACAAATAATTAATCAGAGGTTTTAGTTTTGAACTTTCTATTTCAAATCACTAAGCATACCACATTAGAGGACTTATTTAGTGAAATATTTACATAAAATTAATATTTCTCCTCATATTTTGGTGAAGCAGAATAAGAAAAGTAATTCCTAGATATAAGTAAGTAACGGTGCTCTTAATATGAGGTCTCAAAACGATAATTCAGCATAGTAATAACAAAATAAATTCAATTTCAGCCAAATTCTAGAATCGACTAACCTAAAAAAAGGCGCATCTGGATAAAAATAATGTTAAAATGAAAAATTGGAAGAAAAATAAGCCCAATTGTACAAACCATTTTTCTCAGTTGATCAGAAGTCATACGAAGCCCTATTGAAACACCTATTATATTCCATCAATAAACATAAAAAGAGAAACAGAGATGCCTTGGCTTTAGGAATAGCTTTTGTCTCGTCGCGCAACTATTCCTTGATGGCCTGCACCTGAAGCTCTATAGCTTTCAACGAAGCATCCACCGCCGGGAGATCGGTGATGCTGCTCGCTTGGGTACACTGCAAAATGAAGATAAGCAAATTTTTTTGTATTAGTCAATGAAAAGAAACAAAAAATTAACAGAAAAATATGAAATTATGGGTGGAATCGTTTACTGTTTCTTCCAATAACGAGCTCTTGAAGCTCAGTAATTCGAGCATTGAAGGAAGCGATCAAAAGAAGACCCAGCTTTCGTCACATCCATATCTTCGTCCACCCATCTCTGATTCAAATTCGAAGAATTTGTATCCTTCTTCAGAGGGACGATAATTTGAATTCCCATATTAGTTTTGGCGGAAACGTTTGGTTTGTGGCGGGGTAACACTCTTTCATTTTTTTTGGGTATGTTTTTTTTTTTTTTTTTTTTTTTAAGTTGCGACATGTGGTCTTGTACGTACCACTGCCTTGAAAATTTTAAGCAAAGGAGGTGATCATTGTATTTTAGTATTTATTCTTACACAAATTTTTATTAAATTTTGACTTAAATTTTTTTTATTGAATTGAAATTATGGTCTAGGCTTTGACCAATTTTAAATCAACACAAACCAATACTTTGTTTTTTTTTTTTTTGCCAATAAACTTATATCGTGATTAACTACTGTAACTTGATAAAATGAGTGTTAAATTCTTTTTTATTTAAAATGTATAGACATAAGAAAGAGAGAGAGAGGATGCTAAAAATTATAACTATTATTTATAATATAACTCTTTTTATTTAATTTAAACACTACGTTTCATTTATGAGTTGGCTACATATATAAGTTGTTGCCCTAAGATAGTTGTTGCTACACTGTGGTCAACAATCTTTTCCTTCCAAAATTGCTTTAATTGAAACCGAACATACAACTTGATTTTTGATACCAATTTTTATATAGGAAGGAGAACCGAGAGGGGGGGGGTGAATTAGTTCTCTTAAATAGAAATTTTCTAACTCAAGTTCTTATCGAAAAGACTTAGATTAACTATATACACAACATGATATTAACCATATATTCAATATAAATTTAATTACTATTTTATAGAGATAGAATTATAGACAAAAATTTAGAGATGAAAAAAATTTCGTCTCTAACAATAATTTAATTAATATTTTAAAATATAGAGATAGAATTAGAAACAGAAAATTTAAAGACAAAAAAGTTCTATCTCTAACAATAATTTAATTAATAATTTAAAACATAGAGATGAAAAATTTAGAGGCTGAATTTATTGGTCTCTAAATTCCATCTTTAATAATAATTTCAAAATATAGAGATGGAGAGACAGAAAATTTAGAGATTAAAGAATTTCGTCTCTATTATTGAAATTTAATTTTTTGTCATTAAATTGAAAAAATCGTCTCTATTTCTGTCTTTATTAGAAACGAAAAATTTTCAATCTCTAGATCATCATTTTTTAGTAACGTGGTTTTGGATTTATTATTGTGTTGTTTTCTATGTTTTGAAAAGCACTTTATTGATAGTTTGGTTGATGCTTTCAATATAATATTGATGTGATAAAATTGCAAATATCAGAAGAAATGTATATATAGAAATGGTCTTTATCCAAAATGAATAAAGCCTTATAGAATTAAAAAATCAAGGGACACAGTTTTTCACATAAAAAATACATTACAAATGTTTTATACAGCCATTGTTTACTTTTCTTAGATGTGGGGAAATTAATATGTAAAATTCTTATATGGATTCCAACAATTATGCTTCATTCCAGTATAGTTACTTTAAGAAGTAAATTGTGCTTTTTAAAATTTGCTGAACTTAAAATGTTATAAAAATGGAGTTTGGGGAAGAAGATTCGCATCCGTGCTTAATACATAAATTATTGAAGTTGCCATAGATTATACATTAAAGTAATGCTTTTTAAGAAGATCCATCAAAATATGTTTGCAAGTTTAGAAATTATAAAATAAATGTGTTACTTGGTTAAATTAATCTGATATGGAAAAAATTCTTGCATACACTGAGGGTACTAATTGTTGGTATAATAGGTTAAAGTGAAACTACTACTTAAAATTAGTTTTATATTTAAAAAATAAAACCATCTTCGTTTCATTTAAAAAATTACCACTAAAATTACCATAATGCCTAATAGATAACTGATCCATAAATTTTTTTTTTAACAAAGTCAATCTTGTATATATTGCTTGATATTTGATATCATATGCCATTGAAGTCCTTATTAGCAACAGTGTTACTGCATAAATTAATACTCATTGCTCTTCTTGGTCATGTATTAGACATAATTCTTTATATAGGTATGTGAGGTTCCAATAGTCTTGCTCAGATATAGGTAAACGAAATTGAAGAGAAAACTTTCTTATAAAAAAAAACATAATGAAAGCATCTTTGTAAATATAATGTGGAAAAGTGCAGACAAGAATGGTGGTAGATATGCAATTTTATTTTATTATACGATAAGGTATTATACCTAGTTATTCGTTAATCGTGACTCGTGTAATTATCAACTTTAAAGTGAAAATGTAAAACTGATTCAAAGTATATAAACTTTTAGAGGAATTAATTTACAGTTCACTATGTGGTTGTTAGATCGCTATCCTGAGGATAAGATCATGCATCTTAAGAGTTCACCCCTAAAAATTGATCGCAATCCTGCTTATAGGTCGAAGGATGGTAAGATCCTGTGCAATTCTAGAAACCTTAGTTTCTCTCTCTTTGTTTTTTGTTTTGGTGTGTTTTGTATAGGGGTGCCCAATATCGAAAGATTAGGTTACCATTTACCTCTTCTTCATTGTGAAATTCCTCTCCCATTCTGGTTCAGTTTCATCTTTGGGTGCATTTTCTCCTTGGTTGAAGTCGAGGTAAACTTTGCGTTTTCTACATGGGCGCATTTACTCCCGGGTGGTTGGTGTTATTTCTAATATGAATGTGGATGTTTTCCATATAGGCGTGCTCCGATTATTCAAAAGGACATTTGATCTTATATAGAGAGAAATATGGGTATGTTTTACTGTTATAAACTACGATGATGATGGTGGAAATAACAATATTTGATATGTTGATGGTTAAATTTATTTGGATAATTGTAAAATTTTGATATTATTATGTTTATTTATGAAATTTTTTATGTGTCTGTATATATATATATATATATATATATATATATATATCTTTCTGTAATTCAAATTTTATGTTTTGAATTTAATCAAATATCTTCAATTCAAATTTATGCTTAAAATTTAAATTTTTGCATTCACATTATCTACATTTCATTCACACATTCTTTAGTCTCGTCTAGCTATAGTCCATCTTTCTCTCCTTTTTCTCCTTTGATCCTTTGGGGGTTCTCTCCCTACTTCTGGTATCAAAGCCAAATGGAAAATAAGGATGTGTGGATAAGTTTTAATTTACTATTGCCTTCATGAAATTTATGTTAATATATGATTATGAATGAATTTTCAAAATGTCGATAGCGCATATATGATTAACATAAGTTCATAAATGGGAGGTAAGATCCGTTTGTGGAGTTAAAAGGGCAACTTTCTCCTGTCACATGTGCTCTCATGTTGGTCCTAAAACGATGGGTTAGATAATTCAATATGAACAATTCATACTGAATAATTAATATCTATTTCATCTCACAATAGTAAGTTAATGATTATTCTAGTCACCTTTATGAAATCTTATGGTAATGATATTAGAAAGGGAAAATTTTCGTTTGGCCATTAATGCTTTTTTCTCTTTCCTCATGTTTTACATCATCTTCATCCTCTTAGCAAAAAAAAAAAAAATCATCTTCAAAATCAGTCTTCAAAAAGAAAATCTACTTTGAAGATATAAACGAATTAGTTGATGACTGGGAAATCTCAAAAATCTCAGACAAAGATCTTTACCAAATTTTCAAATCAGGTTTCTTTAGTAAGTCTGGCCATATAATCAAGACTTCTAAAGAAATCATAAATCTAGATTCAAAAGAAAACGTGTTTGGACTCCTCTTGACCAAATCTTTAACTAAACATATGTCAAAATACAATTTTATGTACATAAGATGTGTAAAATAGCTTCCAAACTTTTACATAAATTAGGATTAAATAATTCAATCCTTTTATGTGTTAGAAATGGAAGATATAATCAATTCAATAAGTCTATTTATAGAGCTATAGAAACTAGGATATCTAGAGGACCTATTTACTTCAATTGTTTCTCCAATTGGACCATATGTGTTAAAGAACCAAATGAAAAAAGAAATATCTTAGTAAAAGTCAAATTGCATGGGTGTGATATGATACCTGGATTAATTTCAACAATTATTATCTATAGAGTCCAATACAAACTTCACAATACTACCTTTAGTAATACCTCCATATCCTGTATGAAAGGAGAAATGACATGCTTTCTTACTAATATGACCAAAGCAAACATTTCCGTATCTTAGGTAATTTCTTGGAATTCCATAAAAGACCTTGAAGAGTGGATGCCCCTTTAATATTTTTGTAAATGTTAACCATAAAATTATACAAAATTAGATAACCACAAAAGGAGAAAACTTAGGGGCTATTTAGTTTGTGAAAACATTTTATGTTTTCATTTTTTATTTTCATTTCTAAATTTTCATGATATTAAAAACATGGTTGGTTTATAAAATAAAAACATGTTTTCAAAAAATGAAACCAATGAAAACATGTTTAGTTTTGAATTTTTAGAAAACTAAAAATTATTCTATCCAAGTGTTCCCCTTTATAGCTAATCTCACTGTCGTAGCTTTCCATGCTAATTTCTTCACTAGACTCTTTGTTTTTGAAGAAGGCTCCCTGTCACGTCCCTAATTTTAGGGTACGTGTAACATATATACCATGCACAGATATTTTCTATAAAAATGCATAATTCAATTCTTTATCATGAAAACATATACATATAGGTTCTCTCATGCATACACCATATATAGACCAAGTCCATAAACATCAGAGTAACAGTAGAAGCAGGGATTCGGCCTGTGGCATATAGAGCATACCCTAGAATACAAATACAATACAATCCAAATAACGTGAGTCTTAAAAGTAATGTAGGCTCACCTAGGGATTAAGCAACATAGCTGATCACTTATCTGGAGGACCAGACTCTATATCCTTATCTGAAAAAAAAAATGAAAATATCGTGTAGAGAGTTTGACAACTCAGTGAGCAGATAAGACATCTTATAACCTCTTAGGTCAGCATATGGATGAACTCATGTTTTAAAATTTATCACATAAAAAAATTATAGTTCGGAAGTACATCCATATGGGACCCGTATTTTATATATCTTTATTTCAAATGATAGTCAAATACTCAACACCAAATACAATGCAGCTTGATTATAAAATAATATTGTTATGCAATAAAATATTTCACATGCTTTAATATGATTCCATATCAGAACCACCATATCAAAGTTCAACCCCTTCCATACTTTGTCAGTGTAAGATTTGCCTAAACTTAGTATCCCAACTAAGGTTTGCCCGACCACCGTTCAAGAGGACACGTGAATGGACTCTAATATGGGTACTTCCTAACCACACAACAAGGGAGGGCAAATCACATATCATCAATAACACTGGTGCGCACTGTCGCAGGTGCACCCAAATTAATACCTTACCTCAAAACTAACCTGTAGTAGTGGGAGTAAGGGTCGATCCCACAGAGACTGGAATTACCTTATGTGATTAAAAGGGGGGAATTGATAATCGCAAATTAAGTAAAGTAAACAATAATGAAAATAAATAAGCGAAAGTGATTAATGATAAAGACGTTAGTTTCAGTTGGTATCCACCGTCAAGGGATTACATTGATCATCGACAACATAATCAATATGCAAATGAATATCTATCATTGGGGTTTTAACCCCGTTTCTCCTTAAGCCTAGCAAATTAATGATAATCACACTAATAAAACCCTAATCAACAAGCCATCTTTTAGCACATCGGTAAAATATAACTTGTTAACCGCATGAAGAACTAGAGAAACTGATAGAGCTAAACAAATATAAACACATCGGCTATATCTAATTTAGTCAATCATTCATCATAGGTTCAATGATTTATAATCCAAAACCCTCAAACCTATTTGCCTCACGAATCGTAGAATTAAAGACTTTGTTCAAAACACAATTCAGCGGTAGATTAAAACAAACGAAATACTAGTAGGCCTCCTAGCAATCATATGAATAATCATTAAGAATAAGAGCATATGAACAATCAATATTCAAAACAAATTGAAATAATAATAACAAATCCACATCTCACAATGTATAAAAATCCCTTGAGGTTTCAACTCACCTCAACCAACTAAAAGAGAATTAGCCACGCAGGGCCATAAGATAAACAAAAGAAGAATTGAAGAATGTAGATGAAGAATTCGGTGAAAGATTGGATGCCTTCTCTGGTTGCTTTCCTCTCCTTTTATAGACTTTTTCCTCCTAATCGAAGTCAGAACGTATTTTAGGTCAAATTCCCGTCCATTCCCTTCAATTTTGAGCAAAAACGACCTAAAATCGCGAAATCAGCACATCCCCTACGACGCACGGGCGCTGCGGCACTTAAGTAGAGCGCCGCGGTGCTCGCTCCTGGAAAGCACAGCGCCGCGGCGCAATGGTTAGCGCTGCGGCGCTTCTGATTGTCTTACCGTGGCGCCGCGACGCTCCCTTGTGAGCGCTGCGGTGCCTAGAATCTTCTAGATTTTGCTGAAGTGCCGAACATGAAAGTTGTAGCTCTATGTCTCTTCTTTCCATAGCCGCTGAAATCACCTTAATCGAAGTTCAAATGAGTGAGATATGCATCAATTAGTGACACAAGGTCAGAAATCAACATTTTTCTATGATTTTCTCTCTATTTTCCTCTTCATTTCTTCTTTATTATTTCTAAAACACAAAACACAACACTCAGTTAATTCATACCTATTTTCTACTAAAATTAAATAAAAAGAAACTTAAAACATGTCAAAAATATGCTTATTTTATAGCATGTCAAATACCCCCACACTTACTCTTTTGCTTGTCCTCAAGCAAACATTGATTCATGTAAACAGAATTCAATATATGAAATGAGTGAATGGCTTACCAATATGTTGCCTCATAGTGAAAATTGTATGCTCTTGAAGAAATTTCAAAAAATTTCATGACCATGTGCAACATTTAATTCAAATGCAATTTATAATTTTATTTCCTAAAATCCATAGTGTGTGTGTGTCTTTGGATAATTTAATTTTCTTTTACCTAAATGAGCTTATATATCTCAGGAATTATAGCATGGCTCTCTATTTAAAATTTTCATAGGCTTATTTTTCATGCTACTTTCCACTAATGTAGGCTAAAACTACTTCTTAGGATCAAAAGGACTTAACTCAGCTTGTAATGTGGCTAAGCTATGGGGTGAGATAAAAGATATAATTTAAAGCTCAATCTCCCAACATCACTTGATTAACTCTGATCTATTTGAGCTAATTCTCAAGATCGGGGAAGTTTTTCCCCCACACTTATTTCCTTGCTTCTCTGCATTCTACTTTTCTTTGATTCTCTATTTCTTCCTTTTTCAATCACTGGATAGACTTTCATTAGTCTTTTGATAATATATATATATATATATATATATTCTTTCTTTCTTTTGTCCTTGCTCCACCCTTCCACCCTTTCATTAATGTAGATCTATAAAACAAATATTCAAAAATTAATCATGGGTGAGTAAATCAGGTAGAAAAAATAAAGGTATCAATCACAAAATTTGGTCTTGGCTGTTTTGTAGGTATAGAATAAAATGTTAATTAAGCTCAAAATAGAGGTTCTAAGGATATTCACTTGTTTAGGTTAAGCTTGAAAGGCTCAATCTCATAAAAAAATGCCTAAATCATCTCCTAATTGTTAGTATTATCCTAGGATTTCGCCTCAAGTAGCATTTAAATAAGTTCTAGAAATTTAAATGAGATCATAAAATATTTTTGAGTTATAAAATCTTTTTTTAAGTAAAAGATAAATTAAATATCCAAAATTATTGTGCAAAAGAATTTCAGGATTTTTAGAAAATAGGTAATCATAAATTGAAAAGAATTTAAAATTACACATAATTATGACTTTCCTACATCTCCCAAGAGCTATAAGAAATTTAAACAGTTATATCATTGGCTATTGGTTCAGCTATCACAAACTCATAAATTGAAATTTTGTTCACATGCTCACCTCATGACAAGATTAAAAGTGCATATATCATAAAATGTATCAAAGTAGGAAAGTGCACACGTGTATGATATATTATACAGTCATCCAGCTGAATTATAAAGTGACCCCCCCACACTTAAAAACATACATTGTCCTCAATGTAAGAATATAAAAGAGAATATAAAAGGGACAAATAAACACATAAGGAGGGGTTCAGTGAAACTTCCCTGACTAGTGATCACCATCCATCTCATCATGCTCAGGTGCAGGCCTAAAGGGTGGTTTAGGAGGTGCCGGGAAAGCAATCGGGAGGTTCAGGGCATGAGCTAACTGGCTAAAACACGCATGATGATGCTGTGCAATAGAGTGCTGATAGAGGGCTAGATTGTTCATTTGATGGCTCAGATACTCTGTGCGCTCCCATAAATCTTCAATGGTATGCTGGGATGGTGGTGGAGCTGAGCTGCTTCCCGGTTCCTCTGTAGGTATTGGCTGAATCCCTAGCTCCTCCTTTGCTGCTTCTTCATGGCCCTTGTATTTTTGGATGTCTGCATAGGAAATAGGCTTCATCGGGTGAATGAGAGCCTCAGTGGAATCCCAGCTTACGCCCGCTTTCTGACATAGACCAGTAATTAAACTAGGGGCAAATAGGGATCCGCCTCTAGCACTGATACAGCCGAGTAGCTGCCTATGAATAACCTTGCCTACATCAATAGAAAGCCCTTTAAGTATTACATAAAGCAAAATGGCCCGTTCCCGCCTGACTTGACTCATGTTGAGGCTGGGCATGAATCTGGCTGATACAAAATAGTGCCATGCTTTAGCCACTTTATTCATGTTAGCTCTAGCAAGATATAACGGATGGCCATTACTATCCAATTTCCAGGAGGCCCCTCGGTAGCATAGAGTGCATATCACGTCTTCAAAGTCAATGTATGATTGAAGAAGTGCCGTATATTCATCATCCTCAATATCAGGCAGGGAATAGAATTCATTAATAGCGTGCGGAGTGAATGGCACCATCTTGCCTCTAACCCGTGCTTGATGACGTTCGTGAACTGTAGCATTGGAGTAGAACTCCTGAACTATGGGAATAACTCCTGGTTCTGGGTTCCTGCAGAAAATCTCCCAATGCCTATGGAGGATATTGTCTCTATGAGGTAGCCCTTCGGTGATAAGAAATCCACGTTCTAGAACTAAAGGTTTATGCACCACCACTTTGATGTGGTGTTGATAAACAGCTTCAGTCACAAAATCCATGGTGTCGAATGCTGGAGGGTCCTCAGCTCTATTCTTCCTCTTAGAGATGCCTAATTTGGAAGTTTTTGGGGCCATTGCACTTGGCAAACTCACTGGGGCGTTTTATCAAACACCTAGTGTGCACTCTTGAAAAATGGAGAGAATGGATGGTAGATTCGTAGCTTGAAGTCCCAATGCAGTAAAAACCAGTAGCAAGGAAGTGTAGAGATCAACTTCAGTAGGAAAAACAACGTAAATTGTACCAAATGCAGTGCGATTGGTGGCTGGAAAGTGTGAGATCAAAATTGCTTGAGAACCCTAGAAAATTGCCATTGAATCCAAGCCAAAAGCTGAAAGAAGTGTATAATCCTGCAAAAGAAGAAGCACAATCGTGTAATGTAAGCAAGAGAACGTAATGGGAGGTGGGTATGGTGGATTTGAGGCAAGAAAGTAGATGGGGAGGTGAAATGGATGCAAAAACGGAGGAGAAAACAAAGAGGGGCGCGACCCTCTTATAGAGAGCGCCGCGGCGCTCACCTATTCTGGGTAAGTAGCCCGCGACGCTCTTTTTGGGCGATGCGGCGCATGTGCGCGTCCGCAGATTAAATTTTTTTTTTTTTTAGAAAATTAAACTATGAAAAGAAAAAATAAGAAGAAGAAGAAGAATGATTGTTGGGTTGCCTCCCAACCAGCGCCTTTGTTTTACGTCGTTGGCTCGACATAGATCCAAAGAAAATCAATGAGGGTCTTGAAAAGTTATCCATTGTGCTTCCTCTTGCTGAAATCCTTCATAGTAAGGTTTAAGCCTATGCCCATTGACTTTGAAGCTATGCTGGTTATCCATGCTCTTTATTTCAACTGCACCATAAGGGAAAATATCAGTAACAATAAATGGTCCCTCCCATCTAGAATGAAATTTACCTGGAAACAATCAGAGCTTAGAATTGTAGAGGAGGACTTTCTGTCCTTTTCTAAATTCCTTACGTGAAATCATACGATCGTGTAGGAGTTTAGTTTTGGCCTTATAAATATTTGCGTTTTCGTAGGCCTCGTTTCTAAGTTCCTCCAATTCTTGAAGTTGTAATTTCCTGCATTCTCCACTTTCTTCCACATTCATGTTAAATTTCTTTATAGTCCAAAATGCTTTATGTTCCAATTCAACTGGAAGATGACAAGTTTTACCAAATACTAACCTGTATGGGGACATACCAATTGGGGTCTTATAGGCTGTCCTGTATGCCCATATAGCATCATCTAATCTGAGACTCCAATCCCGGTGGTTGGGATTTATTGTCTTACTAATGATATTTTTTATTTCTCTGTTGGATACCTCAGCTTGCCCATTGGTCTGGGGATGATATGCAGTTGAAAATTTATGAGTGAAATTATATTTCTTTAATAGGGCTTCAATAGTCCTATTGCAAAAATGTGTTCCCCTGTCACTTATCAAAGCTCTTGGAATCCCAAATCTTGAAAAGATATGAGATTTAATGAAATCTACAACCACTTTAGAATCATAAGTCCTAGTGGGTTTAGCTTCTACCCACTTTGAGACATAATCCACAGCCAACAAAATATAATTATATCCAGCTGATAAAGGAAAAGGTCCCATGAAATCAATGCCCCAAACATCAAAAATTTCACAAAACAATATTGGCGTTTGAGGCATCTCATTTTTCCTAGAGATATTACCTATTTTTTGACAGTTTGTATATGACTTACAAAAATGGTATGAATCTCTGAATATGGTAGGCCAGTAAAAACCGCAATCTAAAACTTTCTTTGCTGTCCTTTTTGCTCCAAAATGTCCACCACATGCGTAAGAATGACAGAAGGTTAGAATGGATAAAACTTCAGAATTAGAAATACACATTCTTATAATTTGATCTGAGCATTGCTTCCAAAGGTAAGGATCGTCCCATATGTAGTATTTGGCGTCACTCTTGATCCTATTTTTAGCTGCCCTAGTCAAAAGAGGAGGTAACTGATTAGCAGCCAGATAATTTACAATGTTTGCATACCATGGCATATGAATTGAAATTGAAAATAAATTTTCATTTGGGAATAATTCTTTAATTTTCAATTTTTCTTCCACATGTGTCAGGCGGCTTAGGTGATCTGCTACACTGTTTTCAGACCCTTTCTTGTCTCTAATCTCTAAATCAAATTTTGTAAGCAGTAGCACCCATCTGATTATCCTAGGTTTAGCCTCCTTTTTCATCACCAAGTACCTCAAAGCTGCATGATCAGTAAAAACAATAATTTTAGTGCATATTAAATATGATCTAAATTTTTCTAATGTAAAGACTACAGCTAAGAGTTCTTTTTCAGTAGTGGTATAGTTCTTCTGGGCATCATTCAGTATTCTGGAGGCATAATATATCACATGGGATGTGTTTCCAATCCTTTGGCCTAGTACTGCTCCAACTGCATGGTCACTGGCATCACACATGATTTCAAAAGGGATGTTCTAATCTGGTGCTTGGATGATTGGAGCTGAAATCAAGGACTCTTTTAATTTGTCAAAAGCTTCTCTACATTCTCCATCAAATTCAAAAGAGACATCCTTCTGAAGCAATTTGCACATAGGTGCTGCTTTCTTAGAAAAGTCCTTTATGAATCTCCTATAAAAACCTGCATGGCCAAGAAAAGAACGAACTTCCCGCACACAAGTGGGATAAGGTAGAGTTTGTATAATATCAATCTTTGCTTTATCTACCGCTATTCCTCTTTTTGAGACAACATGGCCTAAAACTATACCTTGTTCAACCATAAAATGACACTTTTCAAAATTTAAAACAAGGTTAGTTTCTTGACATCTTTTCAAAATTAGTGAAAGGTTATGCAAACAATCATCGAATGAATTCCCATAAACTGAAAAATCATCCATAAATACCTCAATAAATTTTTCAAGGTAATATGAGAATATGCTAACCATACACCTTTGAAAAGTGGCAGGGGCATTACAAAGCCCAAATGGCATGTGCCTATATGCGAATGTCCCAAATGGACAAGTGAATGTTGTCTTTTCCTGGTCTTCCGGAGCAATTGCAATCTGGAAATAGCCTGAATAACCATCAAGAAAATAGTAGTAAGGTTTACCAGACAATCTTTCAAGCATTTGATCAATAAAAGGTAAAGGAAAATGATCTTTTCGGGTTATAGAATTTAATTTTCTATAATCTATACAAACCCTCCACCCATTTTGAATCTGGGTGGGTACCAATTCCTCATTTTGATTTTTCACCACAGTTATTCCTGTTTTCTTGGGAACCACTTGCACTGGGCTAACCCAATGACTGTCTGAAATAGGGTATATTACCCCAACCTCCAACAATTTAAGAATTTCTTTCTTCACTACATCCATCATAGGTGGATTTAGCCTTCTTTGGGGCTGTCTAGATGGTTTAGCTCCTTCTTCCATCAATATTCTGTGCATACATGTAGAAGGGCTTATTCCCTTAAGATCAGCTATGGTCCAACCTATTGCAGTTTTGTGTTCTTTAAGAACTTGGATTAGCTTTGCCTCCTGATCATTTTCAAGATTGTTGGAGATAATAATAGGAAGTTTTTCTCCCTCTCCCAAGAATACATATTTGAGATGATCAGGGAGTGGTTTCAATTCAGGAGTAGGAGCCTGCACCACAGAAGGTAAAAGAGAAGTATCAGAAATTGGTAATTCTATATAAGAAACATTACCTGTTGGTGGTTCTTCTGAAAAACCATTTAGTGCAGCCAGTTCCTCTTTCGTTTCTTCATCCAAGTCTATCTCACCATCATCCTCTTCTATGGATTTGCTCACAATCACATCCAATTTATCCTGTCCATCTAATTCAAATACATCATGTGCTAGGGAATCAAAGATATCTATAGAATAAACAGGAGTATCATCACCTGGATGTTTCATGGCTTCATACATATTAAAATTTATTACTTCACCATCAAATTCCATAGTGAGTGTGCCATTGTGAACATCTATCTTTGTTTTTGAGGTTTTCAAAAATGGTCTCCCTAATAATATTGGGGATGTAAAATCCCCATTTTCCATGTCTAGAACATAAAAGTCTGCAGGGAAAACTAAATCATCTACCTGTACCAAAACATCCTTAATTACTCCCTTAGGATATGCAGTGGACCTGTCAGCTAATTGAATAACCACATTAGTAGAGTTCAATGGTCCTAATTTCAAGGAAGCATATATAGAATATGGCATGACATTTATGGAAGCTCCTAAATCCAACATAGCTTTTTCAACATGAGTATCCCCAATTTTACATGGAATGGTAAACATACCTGGATCCTTGCATTTAGTGGGGAGTTTTGTTTGTATCATGGCAGATACGTTCTGACTCATTTGAACCTTTTCAAACCCCTTCAATTTTTGCTTTCTTTTTTGAGTGCATAATTCTTTCAAGAACTTTGCATATCTTGGTACCTGCTTAATAGCATCTAGGAGGGGAATATTAACTTCACATTTTCTAAAGATATCATACAATTCAGAAGTTTTCTCATTTAACCTATTCTCTTTAAGAGCTTCTGGAAAAGGAGGCACTACTTCACAATTTAAATTAGAAGGAGACTTACCTGTAGGTGCTTCCTTCTCCTTAATTGATGTTTCAGTTTTCTTAGGAGAAGAAGGTGTGGGTGGACTTTCAATCTCCTTACCACTCCTTAAAACAATTGCACTAGCATTCTCTCTGGGGTTCACCACAGTTTGTGAAGGTAACTTACTTGAGTTTTGAGCATCCAAACGACTCACTGTGGTTGCTAACTGACCTACTTGCGTTGTCAGGTTCTGAATGCTAGCTCTTGTCTCTTGTTGAAATTGATGAGAGTTATGTACAAGAGTTTTCACAATGTATTCCAAAGGATTACTTACCTGTGGATCCTGGGGTGCATTCTGTCTAGGATAATAGGCTTGTTGATTTTGTTGAAAATTTTGTCCTGCAGGCCTATTTTGTGCACTCCCATATCTGAAATTGGGATGATCCTTCCATCCAGGATTGTATGTATTGGCATATGGATCATACCTTTTTGGTTGACCAGGAAAACCTCCTACATCATTCGCTTGTTCTGTGGATTCCTCTTGAAGTGTAGGACACATGTCAGTTGGGTGCCCTGTGGCAGAACATATTCCACATACGTTAACTTGCTGTAGTGTACCTGTAGCCATTTGATGCACAAGAGAAGTAAGTTCAGATATTTGATTCTGAAGAGAAGTAGTACTTACCTCCTGGGCATGTCTAATAGGAAGATCATGCCTAACGCCAAATTGTTGTGAATTGGTAGCCATATTTGATATCAGGATTCTAGCTGTCTCAGGAGTCTTATCTACTAGTACTCCTCCACTAGCTGCATCTATCATGCTCCTATCTCCCTGCAAAAGATCTTCATAAAAATATTGGATTAGTAGCTGCTCACTAATCTGATGATGTCGGCAGCTTGCACAAAGTTTCTTAAACCTCTCCCAATATTCATAAAGGGTTTCACCATGCAATTGCCTACTGCCGCATATTTCTTTCCTAATAGTAGCGGCTCTAGATGCAGAAAAATAACGCTCTAAAAACATTCTCTTCATCTCATTCCAAGTAGTGATAGTACCAGAAGGCAAATAATACAACCAATCTTTGGCTGAATATTTTAAGGAAAAAGGAAAAGCCTTGAGTTTTATTTGTTCCTCAGTTACTCCAGGGGGCTTCATATTGGTACATACTACATGGAACTCCTTCAGATGTTTATGCGGGTCTTCACCTGCAAAACCATGAAAACTTGATAAGAGATGAATTAATCCAGATTTCAACTCAAAATTAACATTATCATCAAGATTAGGAAAAGTAATGCATAAGGGTTGCTGATGCAAATCAGGAGCTGCAAGCTCCTTCAGAGTAGGGTGTCTAGCCATGATCACTTCCTCCTTATCCGGATCAACGTCTTCTTGAATTTCTCTTCTGTGCCTATATACAGATTTTTCAATATCTGGATTGAACTATAAATCTCGAGAATTAGAAGAACGAATTACAGGAATAAATAAAAAAAATCACAAAAAGTAATGACGCAGTCCCCGGCAACGGTGCCAAAATTTGGTGCGCACTGTCGCAGGTGCACCTAAATTAATACCTTACCTCAAAACTAACCTGTAGTAGTGGGAGTAAGGGTCGATCCCACAGATACTGGAATTACCTTATGTGATTAAAAGGGGGGAATTGATAATCGCAAATTAAGTAAAGTAAACAATAATGAAAATAAATAAGCGAAAGTGATTAATGATAAAGACGTTGGTTTCAGTTGGTATCCATAGTCAAGGGATTACATTGATCATCGACAACATAATCAATCTGCAAATGAATATCTATCATTGGGGTTTTAACCCCGTTTCTCCTTAAGCCTAGCAAATTAATGATAATCACACTAATAAAACCCTAATCAATAAGCCATCTTTTAGCACATCGGTAAAATATAACTTGTTAACTGCATGAAGAACTAGAGAAACTGACAGAGCTAAACAAATATAAACACATCGGCTATATCTAATTTAGTCAATCATTTATCATAGGTTCAATGATTTATAATCCAAAACCCTCAAACCTATTTGCCTTACGAATCGCAGAATTAAAGACTTTGTTCAAAACACAATTCAGCGGTAGATTAAAACAGACGAAATACTAGTAGGCCTCCTAGCAATCATATGAATAATCATTAAGAATAAGAACAGATGAACAATCAATATTCAAAATAAATTGAAATAATGATAACAAATCCACATCTCACAATGTATAAAAATCCCTTAAGGTTTCAACTCAACTCAACCAACTAAAAGAGAATTAGCCATGCAGGGCCATAAGATAAACAAAAGAAGAATTGAAGAATGTATATGAAGAATTCGGTGAAAGATTGGATGCCTTCTCTAGTTGCTTTCCTCTCCTTTTATAGAATTTTTCCTCCTAATCGAAGTCAGAACGTATTTTAGGTCAAATTCCCGTCCATTCCCTTCAATTTTGAGCGAAAACGACCTAAAATCGCGAAATCAGCACATCCCCTACGACGCATGGGCGCCGCGGTGCTATAGAGTTCTTGCCACGGCGCGCCGCGGCGCTCGCTCCTGGAAAGCACGGCGCCGCGGCGCCCAGAATCTTCTAGATTTTTCCAAAGTGCCAAACATGAAAGTTGTAGCTCTATGTCTCCTCTTTCCATAGCCGCTAAAATCACCTTAATCGGAGTCCAAATGAGTGAGATATGCATCAATTAGTGACACAAGGTCAGAAATCAGCATTTTTCTATGATTTTCTCTCTATTTTCCTCTTCATTTCTTCTTTATTATTCGTAAAACACAAAACACAACACTTAGTTAATTCATACCTATTTTCTACTAAAATTAAATAAAAAGGAACTTAAAACATGTCAAAAACATGCTTATTTTATAGCATGTCAAACATATATAGGAGGCATCTCACTCTCCCCAAATAACATATGACTCTCGTGTGTTAACCGTCACACGAGACTAATACCACCCCTGCTAGCTGAGGTGTCAAGGTGCATCAGAGTTAACATCACCTGGTGTTAGCAAACAATATTTCTAATAGAATTCCTCCACAAAATAATTGCATAAAACAATGTACATTTTAAATAAGAATACTTTCCATGTTCAATTCCTTTTTTCACAATTTCCTTAAAAATTTTCATATGGGTTATCAATTCCAAATATCCCTGAATCATCATTCTCAAGTAGTGAAATGCATATACGCAACATATATTCCAGGGGTTCCAAATTCATGACATATAAACATTTACAATTTCCATAAAGCCATATTTGAGAGGAATAATATACAATAAGTAAATATAATCATTCATAAATTTTCAAGAGCTGAAAATGCAGTAATAAAATTATATGTT
Organism: Gleditsia sinensis; assembly: GCA_037074535.1. Taxonomy (NCBI): domain Eukaryota; kingdom Viridiplantae; phylum Streptophyta; class Magnoliopsida; order Fabales; family Fabaceae; genus Gleditsia; species Gleditsia sinensis. Next base: position 38,623,117 of record CM073473.1, on the reverse strand, counting down.
GCACTAATATCACAATCAAAATATAAGAAAAATGTAAAATAAATCATAGAAAGTATTATCCACTTACAGGATAAGGGCCCCAGATTGGACAACTCCAAAAATGTACTTTTCCAATCCAAGTGTGATCAAATAAACCTCAAAAACGTGTTCAGAGAGTCCAAAAACTTAGAGAATGACTCCATGCAGCCGAAATCACTATTCACGCCAAAAAATATTGCTCACACACTGTTCGGGATACTGTTTACAGTTATTGTTCATCGAAGAACAATTTGTAAAATTAAAGTACTAAATCACGTTGCTTGACCGTGAAATTTATCATACAACCAATACTCTACATCCTTAACAAAACCCCTAACTTGAAAGTTTGAAAAACCATAAAAAATTCAGTATTTTTAAAAAATTAACTATAAGTTACTATTCATAATTTTCTGGCAAAATTCTGGTGAACTTTTGGCGAAATTGATTGGTAGATTTTTAAACTCTCATCGCCACGAGTTCAACGGTACTTCCGGTATCTCAATTGGATGTTTAGAATAAGAGAAATTCTAGAGAGAAGTTAAGAAGTTTAGAGAGAGAAAGAGAAGAAAAAAAATTTCTACCCTCTGCGCATTGCGCTCCTTCCCGTTTACTTTGGCTTCTTCTTTATTTTTTTTAATTATTATTATTATTTAATAATTGAATAATGGGATTTCTTTTTATATATATTCATATAAATATTATTTTTCATCTTATAACATCAAAAAAATTTCTAAAAATTTATATTATTGCAAAACTTTAGTTGCACTCTTAAATCATAATTTTTCTTGATAAAATTTTTAATAAAACATCATAAAATAAAATATCTTTATGTATAATAAAAGAAATAATATTTCTAAAAATAAAATAAAAATTTATTAGAGAAAAATATAATTATTTTAGGCACAACAGAAATAATTTTATTTAAAAATATATTTTTTATAGCAAAACATTATTATTTCAAAAAAAATTACGGGATATTATACTCCCATAACTGAACTGTCACACTCCAATTTAATGGAACGCGAATAACACAACTAACAAATAACTTTACCCTTATTTATTTGCATACGATTTCACAGTATTATATATAAGGAAAACATCATACGTTTACAAATTTTCAGTATAGCTAATTATACATGCCAAAATTACACTTAACTATATTACATCAGAAGTTTTCAGTATAGCTAATTATACATGCCAAAATTACACTTAACTATATTACATCAGAAGCAAGGATTTTGTTTGTGGCATTCAGAGTATACTCTAGATTACAGTGACATAATATTTTAAACATTTTGAGCCTTCAAAGCAACATAGGCTCACTTAGAGAATATGACACCTAGCTGATCACGTAACAGCAGGACTAAACTCTGTATCTTTATCTAAAAAAAATATAAGTATCGTGTAGTAAGTTTGACAACTCAGTGAGCAGATAATACTTCCTATGACCTCTCAGATCAACATATGGATGTACTCATATATTAAAATTTATCACATCGAAAATTATAGTTCAGAAGTACATCCCTATGGGACCTGCATTTTCAAATATTCTTAGTTCAAATCACATTTAGATATCTGAAACCATATATGATACAATATGATCATTAATCAAACAATGATATGCATTAAAAACATTTCTTATAAAAATATTATGAGGATCCCATATCAGAACCACCATATCAGAGTTCAATCTCTTCCGTACTTTGTTGGTGTAGGATTTGGCTATACTTAGTATCTCAGCCAAGGTTTTCCCTACCACCATTCAAGAGGACACGCGAAGGGACTCTAATATGGGCAATTCCTCAAGCACAAAGTAAGGGAAGGCAAATCACATTTTATTTAACTGGCATCTCGCCTAGAAAGGAGGCATCCCACTCTCTATCACATAACATATCCCATGTGTTGGCCCTCACACAAGGCTAACACCACCTCTGCTAGCTGAGGTATCAAGATGTACCAGGGCTAACATCACCTGCTGTTAGAAAACAATGTTTTCAATAGGATTTCTTCACAAAATTTTCATATGCACATATTCCATATCATTCAAAACAGAGCTTTCAATATAATACAGAATCTCGGTCTCAATACAGCTCATCTGTCATAAATTATCCATTCAGGGTTTATCACATATACATGCCCTTTCTCGAGGCTATCATATAGCTTTATAAATCAATGCCACGTGCATAAATATTCATTTAATGAGAAATACATGTAATCTCAAATATGCTATGAATTCAGAAATCCATACTCTTCTTGAACTATATTCCAGATAGTAAACAATTCAGATAATTTAATCCATTTCAGAAACATATAAAAGTGCAAATAACTTATAAACATAATCAATTCCACATTTAAAGATTAAGAAGAGTATAGGACAAGTCATAGAAAGAATTATCCACTCACAAAGTTAGGGTTTCAAGTTAGACAACTCCAAAATCCACGTTTACGGTCTAAATTTGGCAAAATAGACCCCAAAAATGAGTCTCGAGGATCCAAAAACCTTGTAAATGACTCTGGATTCACAAAATTTGACCTTCAGGAGCTCGGTCAACGTAAGTCAACCCAACAGGGGGCTAGAGTTACGCGCTACATGCGCCACCACAGGGGCTGCGTGTGGGCGTCACTCGCTGAGGGAGAAGCAGCATGTGGGGGGGGCGTGCAAGGGAGGATGATCCTAAAATTTGAGATCATAAGGTTTCGACACCTTCTGGATCGATCTACGGTGTTAGTTTTTGCGTTTGAGAACTACAGATATGAGTTTCAGAGATTTCCTTTTTAGGTATTTTTTTTTCTATTTTTCAGTTAATCTTCAGCCAATTTTCTAGAAACCAATCGGATGAATTTATAGAACTCTTCATCTTGAGTCCGTTGGTGGTGGTGGTGTCGAAATCCGAGGTCCGGAAGCAGTAGAATTCTAGAGAGAAGTTTTAGGGTTTTGGGGGAGAAAACTTTTGGAGGAGAGAAAGAGAAAATCTAAAATTTGCTGCTCCTTGGGTGGCTGAGGCTCTTAAAATTTCTCGAGGGACCTTTTTGCAAAAATTTAATTTTAGAGGGAGGTCCTTGCAAACTTTTTCTTATTTACATTTTGACCCCTAAACTTGTAAGAAATGGCATTTTTGCCCCAAAACGTAAATTCTCATATTTTCTTTGTAATTCTTTAACCCATGTAATAAATAAACATATTTTCAATGGTTCTTATCTCCATTTTCAAAATCCTCTCTTTTATTTAAATTTTTCTTTAATTTAGAGCTTCAATTTTTAAGACTATTACATTCTTCCCTCTTTAAGAAATTCGGTCCCCAAATTTTATTACCATAGTTGCAAATAAACACTAACTTCATTGTTCGAACAAATGTGGGTATCTGGCGTGTATGTCATCCTCTCTTTCCCAAGTAGCCTTTTCAGAAAAGTGATTTTGCCATATCACTTTCACTATAGGTATTTCTTTTGAACGCAATTTCTTTACTTGTCTATTCACTATCACTACTAGTTGTTCCTCATAAGTTAAATCTTCCTATAACTGAATCTGTAGACACTATATAACATGTGTAAGATTCGGTGAATACTTCCGTAGTATAGACACATGAAAAACTGGATGGACATTATCCAACTCAGTGGATAAAGCCAAACGATAAGCTATTGGGTCGATTCTATCCATAATTTCAAATGGTCTAATGTACCGTGGATTTAACTTCCCTTTCTTCTCAAATCTTACTACTCCTTTCATAGGGGATATTTTCAAAAAGACATGTTCACCTATGACAAATTTCAATGGTCAACGTCTATTATTAACATAGGCTTTCTGTCTAGTTTGGACTACTAATAACCTTTCCTTAATTAATTTTACTTTAACCAGTGCATCTTGTACCATATTAGGCCTTAAAATCTTAGCTTCGCCCATCTCAAACCATTCAATCAGAAAATGGTAACGTCTACCATATAATGCCTCAAAAGGGGTCATTTGTATACTGGCTTGGTAGCTATTGTTATAAGTAAATTCAGCTAGAGACAAAAATCTTTCCCAACTATCTTGAAAATCTAGAACACAAGCCCAAAGCATGTCTTCCAATATTTGGATGGTTCGCTCAAACTGTCCATCTGTTTGAGGATGGGAAGCAGTACCGAGATTTAACTTCGTGCCCAAAGTTTCTTGGAAAGCTCTCTAAAAACAAGCTGTGAACTGTGGCCCTCGATTAGAAATAATTGATATTGACACTCCATGAAGCCTCACTATTTCATTTAAATATAAATTTTTACACTGAGCTACATTGTATGTGGTTTTCACTAGTGGGAAATGTGCTGATTTAGTCAACCTATCAATGACCACCCATATTGAATCAAACCTTTTTGGTGTTCATGGTAGCCCTGTAACAAAATCCATAGTTATTCTTTCCCATTTCCATTCAGGTATCTCTATCTGCTGATGTAATCCTATAGGCCTTTCATGTTCTGCTTTTACCTGCTGGCATGTTAAGCATCGAGAAATATAATCAACTCTGTCTTTCTTCATACCTTCCTACCAATAAATTTCTTTTAGATCCTTATACATTTTAGTTATTTTGGAATGAATGGTATATATGAATCTATGGGCTTCTTCTAAAATTTCTTTCTTAAGTTCTTCTTTACCAAGTATACATAGCCGCTTACCCAATCTCAGAATTCCTTCAGGGTCTACAGTAAATTCAACTTTACCGTCATTTTCACCTCTTCAATTTTCTTGCATAAATATGCATCCTCTTTTTGTTCCTTTTTCACCTGCTCAATCAAAGATGATTGAAACTGTATATGAGCTAATAATATCCCAAGCTCCTTTACTTCCATTACTACCCCATGACTTTCCAATTTATGCATTTCTTTAACCAACGGCCTTCTTACCACTATGATATGAGCCAAACTACTCATAGGCTTCCTACTTAATGCATCAGCCACTATATTGACCTTACCTGGATGGTATAGTATTGTGCAGTCATAATCTTTAAGTAATTCCATCCATCGTCTTTGTCTCAAGTTAAGATCTTTTTGTTGAAAAATATATTTGAGACTTTTATGATCTGTATAAATTTTGTATGTCTCACCATACAGATAATGCCTCCAAATTTTGAAAGCAAAAACTATTGCTGCCATTTTCAAGTCATGAGTCAGATAGTTTTTCTCATGTGATTTAAGCTGTCTAGATGCATATGCAATGACTCGACCATGTTGCATCAACACACACCCTAATCCAATTCTCGATGCATCACAATATACCATATATCCTCTGGTACCTGAAGGAATAGCCAGTACTGACGCCGTAGTCAAACATTTTTTTAGTTTATGGAAACTTTTTTCAAATTAATCTGACCAGTCAAACTTATTTCCTTCTTTGTCAACCTCATCAAAGGAGCAGCTATTTTTGAAATATATTTAATGAATCTACGGTAATAGCCTACTAAACCAAGAAAACTATGAACTCTGTAATTGTCGTAGGGCGTGGCCATTGCTGCACTGCTTCTACCTTTTTAGGATCAACTTGAATACTAACTTTGGTAACCACATGCCCTAGGAAGGTAACACTACTAAGCCAAAATTCACATTTTGAAAACTTGGCATATTACTGGTGTTCTTTTAGGATTTGCAAAGCTATCCTTAAATGTCGCTCATGCTCCTCTGAACTCTTTGAATATACTAGGATATCATCTATAAATACAATAACAAATTGATCCAAGAAAGATTTAAATACTCTATTCATCAAATCTATGAATGCAGCTGGAGCATTTGTTAACCCAAATGGAATTACTAAGAACTCATAGTACCCATATCGAGTCCTAAAAGTAGTTTTCGGAATATCCTCCTTCTTTATCCTTAATTGATGATATCCAAATCTTAAATCAATTTTCAAAAAACATTGGGCACCCTATAACTGGTCAAATAGATCATCTATACGAGGCAATGGATACTTATTACGTATTGTCACCTTATTCAACTGTCTGTAATCAATACACAGCCGTAGCGATCCATCTTTCTTTTCCATAAATAGGACTAGAGCACCCCAAGGAGAAGTACTAGGGCGTATAAATCCCTTGTCTAACAAGTCTTGTAATTGGTTTTTCAATTCCTTGAGCTCATTCGGTGCCATTCTACATAGGGGGTATAGACACTGGTTGAGTTTCAAGAAGTAAATTAATACTGAACTCAATTTCTCGTTCTGGGGGTAACCCTGACAACTCATCAAGAAACACCTCAGGAAATTCCCTAACTATTGAAACCTGCTCTACCTTGATGTACTTTATATCAATATCTTTGATTACTGTTAAATACCCTTGGCATCCTTTTTGTAACAACTTGTGAGTTGTTAGAATAGAGATTAAGTTACTAGACACCTTACTACGATCTCCTTGTATTAAGAAGGAAGACTCTCCAGGAATATTAAACTTAATCATCTTAAGGTGATAGTCTAGAATGGCATGGAATGATGACAACCAATCCATTCTCAGTATCACATCAAAGTTTACTATATATAGAACTATCAAATCTACAAGAATCTCCTAATCATCTATCGAAATCTCGCATGATTTATACATATCATTTACTAATAAGAATTCTCCCATTAGAGTAGCAACCATGAAAGAATAATGTAAATTAGTAGGATCTCTATCCAATTTCTTAGCAAAGCAAAGTGATATATAAGAATGAGTAGAACCAAGATCGAACAGGACATATGCTTTATGGGAACATACTGATAATGTACCTGTCATAACTACATTTGAGGCCTGAACATCCTGTCGTGTCAAAGCAAAAACTCAAGTTTATTCTCGGTCTCTACTTCTTGATCCTCTACCAATACCACCACTACTTGCTTGTACAGAAGCTGCTCTATTTGGTCATGTTGGTACAGATGCAAGGGGTGAAGCTGGTTGTACTGATACTTGACTAAAATTTTGTAATTGTGGACAATTCCTCATTAAATGACCCATTTGTCCACAATTAAAACATGCATTAATTTCTTTACGACATTGTCCAGTATAAGCCTTGCCACAAATGGGACATGGTAGAATTGATCTTGAATCCTGTTGGCCAACAAGTCTCATATCTCTTTGATTCATTCTTTGCTTATTGATATTTACTGATGTCTGGTTAGAGCTATTAGATCCTGTTTGAGTAAAACGCTATAAATTTTGAAATCTTGATCCTCTAACATTAGGATTATTACTTGTCTGAACATTACTATCTCGCTCTCTTTTCCTTCTGTTTAGACCTTTTATGTCTGCTTGTTCTCGTGTTTCCATCATTCTAGCACAATCCACAGGTGCTGAATAAGTTAAAAAATGATTCATTTGAGGACCCACTGATTTAAACAATGGACGTATCAATCCCGAAACAAATTTCTTAATTATATCTTTTTCAGTAAGAACCAGATATGGTGCATATCTGGACAATCGAGTAAAACGGATGTCATATTCAGAAACTATCATATTCAGAAACTGTCATATTCAGTGTTTGTCTTAATTCTTCAATTTCTCTGGCCCTCTTGTCTCTTTCACTCATTGGCAAAAAATGATTCATAAATGCTTCTTTAAATTCTTCCCACTCCATTGGTGGTAAAATAACTGCTCTTCCCTGTGCCAGAGTTTCAAACCAAACTTGAGTCACATATGATAATTAAAAGAACACTAGTTCAACAGATCTTCTAGGAGAACACCTCAAAGCTCTGAGAACTTGTTCTACAGTATCAATGAATATCTGTGGGTCTTACTGAATATTTGACCAAGAAAAATTCAAGGGTTTCAACTTAAGGAATTGCGGTACTGACACCTCAATCCCTGTAAACTTGTCCTCTTGCTCAACTGTTCTTCCCAGTTCTTGTGCTTCAAGAGTATTTTCTAGTGGCTAGCCATCCCTTCTGCCATGTTCTACTATAAATTCAGCCAATGTCTCTAAACTTCTATGTATGCCAGCAATCATATCAGTTGTTCTATCATGTGGCTCTTGAGGGGGTTCTACTCTCTCTTCAAGAACTCTATCAGATACATGGACCTATTCAACTTGTCTCGGGGTTCTCAATCCCCGTGCACGCCCTCGGCCTCTACCTCTTCCTCTAGGTTGGCTTCTACCATGGCCTCTTTGTACTAGAATTGTAAATTGTGCAGACTCTTCTATAGAGGGTGCATGATCTACAGCTTCTCTAGTAACCGCTCTAGTTCTTGACGGCATCATAGACTATACAGAATAAAACAACTTTTTAAGATACCATAATATTCAATCAAACCTTATACTAGGAACTTTAGCAAACTTGGAATAGAAAGGAAGTTAATATCCTATAGAATCCCTCAGCAGCATCTGAAGTGTAAATATGTCCGGCTCATATTCATACTAAAAGTCCTACTAAAGAATCATTTGCTCTGATAGCCACAGGGAAACCTAATGCTCTGATACCAACTTGCCACGCCCTGATTTAATGGAACACGAATAACACAACTAACATATAACTTTACCCTTATTTATTTGCATACGACTTCACAATATCACATATTAGGAAAATATCATACGTTTACAAGTTTCGAGTATAGCTAATTATACATGCTAAAACTACACTTAACAATATTACAGCAGAAGCAAGGATCTTGCCTGTGACGTTCAGAGCATACTCTAGATTACAATGACATAATATTTTAAACATTTTGAGCCTTGAAAACAACATAAGCTCACATAGAGAATATGACACATAGCTGATCACGTAGCAATATGACCAAAAATTTGTATCTTTATCTGAAAAAAAAAAATGTAAGCATCGTGTAGTAAGTTTGACAACTCAGTGAGCAGATAATATCTCTTATGACCTCTCAGATCAACATATGGATCTACTTATATATTAAAATTTATCACAGCAGAAATTACAGTTTAGAAGTACATCCATATGGGACCCACATTTTCAAATATTCTCAGTTCAAATCACATTCAGATATCTGAAACCATATATGATACAATATGATCATTAATCAAATATTGATATGCATTAAAACATTTGTTATAAAAATATTAGGAGGATCCTATATCAGAACCACCATATCAGAGTTCAATCTCTTATGTACTTTGTTGGTGTAGGATTTACCTATACTTAGCATCTCAGCCGAGATTTGCCCTACTACCATTCAAGAGGACACGCGAAGGGACTCTAATATGGGCAATTCCCCAAGCACAAAGCAAGGGAAGGAAAATCATATTTCATTTAATTGGCATCTCGCCCAGAAAGGAGGCATCCTGCTCTCCATCACATAACATATTCTATGTGTTGGCCCTCATACGAGGCTAACACCACCCCTGCTAGCAGAGGTATCAAGGTGCACCAAGGTTAACATCACTTGTTGTTAGTAAACAATGTTTCCAATAGGATTCCTTCACAAAATTTTCATATGCACATATTCCATATCATTTGAAATAGAGCTTTCAATATAATATAGAATCTTAATCTCAATACAGTTCATTTGTCATAAATTACCGATTCAGGGTTTATTACATATACATGCCCTTTCTCGAGGCAATCATATAACTTTATAAATCAATGCCACGTGCATAAATATTCATTTAATGAGAAATACATGTAATATCAAATATACCATGAATTCATAAATCCATTTTCAAATCCATACTCTTCTTGAACTATATTCCAGATTGTAAACAATTCAGATAATTTAATCCATTTCAGAAACATAAAAGTGCAAATAACTTATAAACATAATCAATTACACATTTAAAGATCAAGAAGAGTATAGGACAAGTCATAGAAAGAATTATTCACTCACAAAGTTAGGGTTCCAAGTTGGACAACCCCAAAATCCATGTTTCTGGTCCAAATTTGGCCAAATAGACCCCAAAAATAAGTCTGGAGGATCCAAAAACCTTGTAAATGACTTCGGATTTGCAAAATTTGGCCTCCAGGAGTTTGGTCAACGTAAGTCAACGTAATAGGGGCCTGGGGACACGCGCTGCACAAGCCACCATAGGGGCTGCATGTGGGTGTTACTCGCCGAGGGAAAAGCAGCACGTGGGGGAAGGGTGTGCAAGGGAGGATGATCCTAAGGTTTCGACACCTTTTGAATCGATCTACGGTTTTAGTTTTTACGTTTGAGAACCACATATAGGAGTTTCAGGGATTTCCTCGTTAGGTATTTTTTCTTCCATTTTTCGACCAATCTCCAGCCAATTTTTCAGAAACCAATCAGATGGATTTGTAGAACTCTTTGTCCTGAGTTCGTTGGTGGTGGTGGTGTCAAAATCTAAGATCTAGAAGCAATAGAATTCTAGAGAGAAGTTTTAGGGTTTTAGGAGAGAAAAGTTTTGGAGAAGAGACAGAAAATCCAAAATTTTCTGCTTCTTGGGTGGCTGAGGCCCTTAAAATATCCCAGGGGGACCTTTTTGTAAAAATTCAATTTTAGAGGGAGGTCCTTGGAAATTTTTCTTATTTACATTTTGACCCCTAAACTTTTAAGAAATTTCATTTTGACCCCAAAACTTAAATTCTCATATTTTCTTTGTAATTCTTTAACCCATGTAATAAATAAACATATTTTCAACAGTTTTTATCTCCATTTTTAAAATCCTCTCTTTTATTTAAAATTTTCTTTAATTTAGAACTTCAATTTTTTAGATTATTACATGAACAGTTCTACCCATTAATAGTGTTTTGTTGGGTGAAATTTGTAAAGGTAAAGAAGAAAGTTGAGTTTATGTACAGAGAAGTGAAGAAGGTCTAAAATAACTACAACTTCCAAGTTTAAGGGTTCCTTGGTGTAGCATTAAAGACACTTCTTTGGATCTTCCTCACCTCATGACTAGCACCACCCATACACAATTTTTCCCCTTTAAAACATCATCGAACAAATGGGAAAGCAAATTTCATAAAGGGAAAGTTGCATTGATGTCTTGGTGACTTTTGGTCAAGAAAATGGGTTGTGGTTCTGAGGTTCTCCACACAATCTTCATCATCATTCTCTTAATGCTCTTATCATTACAAACAACACACATTTTGACTATGCATGCTCTATTGAATGCAGCAAGAAACTTCTATATCCATGGCCTACCACTGCTAGAGATGTATTTTAGGAAAGAGAATAAACAAGAAAATGAAAACTAGATTAAGAAAATATCTGGATAGGATGAGAATGAAGAAAAGGAAGCTTTGATAGTGGGAAAGTTCAGAGCTTTGCATATGCCTATCCTTCCTCTTCGCCATTGATGGAAATAGAGAAGCAACTCAAAATAGAACACTTTTGTGGTTGCTTTTGTTGTTTGAATTTTGCTCTTGCTGTAGTGCTACTCTTTGTTTCTACTCTTTTTTTTCACAAGCTCCTCTATTTAAACATGAGTTGCTTTGTGTGTCTCCAAATACAAGACCATGTTTGGTTCCATCTTCTCCAAAATCACCTATCAAGTAAGAACCAAATGAAAAACTCAACAAGAATGATGAAAGAAACAAAAACTTGTTTTTCATAATTACAAAAGTGCCACTTTGATTTTTCATTATAATTTCAATTATGCCACCTTCTTTTCATTTTACATTTTTAGTTTCTCAACTTTTGCAAAGGAAATATTGAAAATGGGATTTTAGAGCTTTCAAAAATAGGCTTTTTTAAAGAAACATTTTCAAGTAAAATATTTTCAAAAACTCCAACAAACATGTTTTTACCCTCATTTTCTGCTTTTAATAAAAATGAAAATAGAAAAATGGGTAAAGCAACCTATAAGTTGTCTCCTAAAAAAAGCTTTTCATACAAATACCATAAATCCCCAAAAGTAACTAATTTATGCTCTTTTCAAAGATAAAGATGCTATAGAAACATTCTCTTCTAAGGATATAAAATCTTGAATGGAATAAAATAATTATACTAATAAATACCTTTAAACATTAGGGCAACAAATATTAGTAAAAACACCTACTTTAATAAAACAAATGCTAAACAAATGGAAAAACCCTTATCCATACCTCACCAAATTCCTAAAGACAAATAGAAAACCTTAGTCTATCCTACAAAGTCAGAATTGATTTATAAAATTGATCAATAAATAGCTAGAATTCGTAAAGAAAGGGATCTCTCCCAAGTAATTTAGGATACTTTCCCCAGTAAAATAAGTTCTAGCACAAATCAAGTTCAAAACTTAGAATTTTTTTTAAAGTATCTTCAAGAGAAGAAAATAAGGCCAAATTAGGAATAACGAACATAAAAAAAAATTAGAAAACACCTACAAAACTTTACTATCCTAGAGTTAGTTTTTCAAACCAATATCTCAAAGAAAGACCATAAATAATTCAAAATTCCTATAATGGAAATAACACCTTTGAATGGAATATAGATGGCCAACATAATACCAAATCCTTGACGGCCTTCAGCAAATGACAGTGGTAAGTAAAACTTGCCAAACAAACCATGGATGTGATGACTCAATAGTAATCCATATCTTAACTTCAAATTTTACTGGTCAACTCAAAGGATGGTGGGATGAACATCTCACTAAAGAAGGAAGAAAACAAATATACAATTAATTTAAAATTGATTCTCAAGGGTTATTAAATCTTGATGAAAATGGAAAAAGCTATCTCTGATTCAGTTAATACCCAAATTTTTACAATCATTGGCCTAGCTTATGGAAAGACAAATCATAAGAATTACTTTCAAATCTTAAGTGTAGAACATTGTCTGATAGATGGTATAAGGATATTTTTTTTAGTCGCATCCATGCTAAGAATGATAGCAATCATCCCATCTAGAAAGAAAAATTCTTTGTAGGACTCCTTAGATCATTTGAAGATAAAGTTAGGGAGAAAACTAGAAACAAATATAACAGTTAAATCCTTCTGAACAACTTACATATGGACAATTAGTAAGTTATGTTAATAAGGTAGCCCTCAAAATATGTCAAGATGAAAAAAATTCATAGACATGTTTTTAAAGAAATGTCTATTAATAGGAAAAAAATTAGAATCTTTCTGTGAACAATCTGGCTTTAAATGTCTAAAAACATATAAGTCAAAATATAGATGAAGAGCTAAGCAAGTAGAGTCTAAGAAACAAATTCACAAAGACCAACAAAATACAAATAGGAAGAAATACCATAGGAAAAATCCTAGTTATATACCTCCACCAAACCAAGATATAAGACCAATGTGTTATATATGTAACAAACCAGGTCACATAGCAAAATACTGCACATAAAAATAAAAACAAATAAAAATTTAAAAATCTCAATACTGATAAAGAGACCTTAAATGAAATCAGTTATTTGTTGGAAAATGAAGAATCTTCTAGCTCAGAGGAATTCTTTGTAGATTCTTCTCAAGAAAATAACCAAATACAAAATAACGATATATCTTCTTTGACAAAAGAAAGTTCATTAGAAAATGAGATAAATGTTCTTACACAAGAACAAAATCTCCTTTTAGAAGTTACTGGATCCCTTCCCAATAATGAGTAAAAGAAAATCTATCTCACAAAATTTAAGCAAACTTTTGACAAACCACAAATATTTTATATAAAAAAAATACCAATACACAATTATATTCTTAAAGATGTTTTAGCAATATTTAATTCAGAAGCTAAACCTATTACGTTACAAGATTTACAATATGAAGTTAATATGCTCAAAACAAAAATAAGACAATTAAAAGAAGAACAAAAAAATACATGTAATAATTCTTTCAAATCTTCAAAAAGATGTTAAGAAAGAAGTGCAAAATGAGCAAATAATAGAAGAAGAAAATGATAACTTCTTAGTAACAATCTCATAATTATCTGTTCAGAAGTTTCATATTCAAATTAAAATAGTAATCAAGAATGAATATATAATTAAAGCAATAGCCTTGTTTGACACAAATGTTGACCTCAGTTGTATACAAGAATAGTTACTCCTAACAAATGTTTTGAAAATAAAAAAATAAAATAAGGTTTAAGATCTGTAAATAGTTCTAAGTTTAAAATAAATTACAAGTTTATGGATACAGTAACTGAAAACCAAAATTTTAAAATCGCTACATTAGTTCTACTAGTTAAAGATATTACTAGTAAAATAATCCTAGGATCCCCTTTTATTCAAAAGCTCTTTCCATTTTCTGAGGATAATAGAGGAATAATTATTGAAAGACTAGGAAAAAATAATTTTTCAATTTACAAGAAAGCTAGCTTTAAAATATTTAAACATGATAAAATGCAAACAAAACCAAATTAACTATTTTTATGAAGAAATAAACTTCAAGAGGATAGAAAAATAATTCAAAACTCTGGTAGTTGAAAATAAAATTAAATCTTAGAAGAAAAATATAAAATCAATTTTGTGCTAAATTTCCAAATGTATTTTGGAATAGAAAGCAACATATAGTAGATTTTCCATATGAAAAAAAAATACCAACAAAAGCTAGGCTGATACAAATGAATTAAGAGCTTTTAGAATATTGCCAAAAAGAATTTAATGATCTTCTTGCAAAAGGAATCATAAAAGAAAGCAAATCACATTGGTCATGTGTTGCTTTTTATGTTAATAAAAATGCAAAAATTGAACTAGGAACACCAAAAATGGTGGTAAATTACGAACCCCTCAGTAAAACTTTTAGATGGATAAGATATCTAATCCCAAATAAAAAATATTTACTCAATTATTTATATTTGACAAGACTCTTTTCAAAGTTCAATATGAAATCCAATAGAAACTTGAAGATAGATACAAAACTTCATTTATAGTTCCCTTTAGACAACATGAATGGAATATATTACCTTTTGGCCTAAAAAAAACACTTTTAGAATTTCAAAAAATTATGAATGATGTATACAACCCTTTCATTAAATTAATAATGCCTCAGTTTCCTTTAACAACATTAATCAACACTTCAAACATCTTAATATCTTCTTAGTTATTACAAAAAAAAAAAGGTATTTTTGTTTTTGCACCAAAGATGTCTCTTTTTCAAACAAAAGTAATGTTTCTTGGACATTACATCCACAAAGAAATAATTACTTCAATTTAAAAAGTCATTCCATTCTTTGATAAATTTTCATATCAAACTATTGATAAAAATCAGTTATAGGGATTTTTGGGATGTCTCAATTTTATTTCTAATTTCATTCTAAATTTCTCAAATAATTTTAAACCTCTTCATCATCGTCTTTAGTAAAATCCTCTTCCATGGACTGATGTTCACATAAATGTAGTAAAAACAAATCTCAAGTAAAAAATCTTCTATGTCTAAGTTTATCAGATCCATCTGCCTTCAAAAATGTTGAAACAAATGCTTTTGATTTAGGTCATGGTAGTATTCTCAAACAATAAAAAAATAATGTTGAGCATATCATTGCATTTGCATCAAAGCATTGGAATAGTACCCAACAAAACTATTCCACAATCAAAAAGGAAATTTTGGCAATTGTTCTTTGTATCAATAAATTTCAAAGTGATCTTCTCAACCAAAAATTTCTTATTAAAGTATACTATAAATCTGCAGAAGATATATTAGGAAAAGATGTTAATAACCTTGCATCTAAACAAATTTTTGATTGATGGCAAGCAATTTTACGTGTATTTTATTTTGAAATTGAGCATATCAAATGTTCTTTAAATTGAATTTATGATGTTCTTATAATAGATTTTTTATAGGAACATGCCAAAGAAAACACCAGAGTAAACATCTAAATGCAGAGTTTGTGAGTAACCCTAGCAAATTAGATTCTAAAATCAAGGAGAAGCAAGTTACATCCTCTTCTTCCAAAAAACCTAAGATATTGGATGATGACCCCTATCCAATTTTCTTTCAGACACTCCTTGGAATGGTAAATCAAAAGCCTTTGACTTTAACCCATAAATCAAGGGCATATATAGCTGAAGAAAGTAACGAAACCATCAATTTTTTTCTCAACAAATAAAAACTTCTTCAAGAAATTAAATAATCAAAAAATCATGTTACCAAATATAGTTCAACCTCAAATCCAGTCATTCAAACTAGATAAGAAGTCAATAAGAATAATCTAAACTCAAATCTTCCAAATCAATTATGCTGATTGAATCAAAAGTAGTAATTAGGATCAATCCTAAACTTATTAAAATAATTGCCAAATATTTCAAAAAACCAAGTCCCTAAAACTTTGTTCAAATAGAGCATGAATTTACGAGTGAAAACCTAGCAATTGTAACCCTCAAAATTTTCCCAAAAGGATGGAACTACTTGCTACTTTCCTTGAAAAAAGATCAAAAGTTTTATGAGCTAATTGTTATTGACATAGGATTAGTGGAAATAAAATGCTATTGAGATCCCAAAGAATCAAGTACAATTACATATTCAACTTTCAAAATTTTTAAAGTACTTACAATTTTAGCTTGGGGCTAGAATGCCAACCAAATACAAAAGTTTTCAAAAAAAATTTCTATTAGGATATATGAAACATCCCTAATTTTGTTTCATGAATTAATAAAAATACAAAAGTATTCAAAGTAACATCCCTAATTTCGTTTCTTTTTTTAAGGTACATAAATATTTAATTAAGGAAATAAAATTTATTAGACAATTTGTAGATATGTAAGGAAATATAATCCTTAGAAATTCTTCACCTTACATGTATGCATAGAAATGTTCTAACATTAATGGAATAGGTAAAGAAAGAAAACCTAAGAGGAAAAATTAGAAATAATAATATACTAAAGAAATGTGAAATTCTTGGGTAAGGAAGATAAATTTTTGGAAACAAGTAAATGTCTTAAAATTTCAAGAAAACATTGGATTAGGGTATTTTTCCTAATTCAAGAACTAGATTTACTAAGTTTAACATATTCACCCATATATTGAGCTTTCACCTATGGACACTTCATATAGAGTTTTTCCACTTCACATAAGTTTCTAGCAAGTTCATTGGATAACCTAAACAAGAAATAAAACATAGACTTGGACTAGGATATAGAAATTGGACCGATAGCCCAAAAATTATGAAAATGTGTCCAAGCCCTCCAAGAAAGGTAGAATTTTATCCAAAGCAAAGGAAATGGGTAGGAATGAGCCCAAATCCAAGAGGAAAAATAAAATAAAATAAATCATGTGATAATATAATAAAGATTAGGTTACAAGGCTTTAGGACAAAACATCTATATCCTACACTCATTATTTTAGCAAGTGGTATGATAAAACATGACATTAGGAGAAAACATTCCTATCCCACACAAATAATTTCAACCAAATAATGGAGATTCAAGGGTTAGAAATTTGCCACCTAAAAAGACAAACCTATCATAATTGATTAAGACAAAAGAAAAAGGAAATGAATCCCTAAATCAAAGGGACCTTAGTCCTTATCTTAAGAACATATTATCATAATTTTCAAAATACAAATCTCCTTTTCCTATGCATATCTTGACTAAGGAAGAGGAAGACAAGAACATGAGTTGTTTGTTTTCCAAAAATTCAACCAAGTGTATCCTAAATGTGATAAGGTAGACCCATGATCATGAAAGGTGAATTATTTGGTGGTCTATTTAAGTAAAACCCCTATAACATTATAATTTTCGTCCAAGTGAGGGAGAGGAAAAATAGAAGCAAGGTAGAGTGAGGAAAGGAAAGGAAGAAAGGAAGAAAGAGGAAGGAGAAGTCTAGAGGACTAAGTGCTCTAGGTAAGTTTAACAATATTTCTTTTTGAAGAAAAGATTTGAAACTTGTAATATTTATTTGAGATTTTGATCTTAAAACTTCGATGATTGGTTATGGCTGTTGCTATATCATGTTACATATTATGTATGATTGAATACTTAGGCTGGTGTAGATAGTTTTGCATAGGTATGACTATGGTTGACAAAATTTTAAACTTCTATTTTTAAAAT
Organism: Gleditsia sinensis; assembly: GCA_037074535.1. Lineage (NCBI taxonomy): Eukaryota > Viridiplantae > Streptophyta > Magnoliopsida > Fabales > Fabaceae > Gleditsia > Gleditsia sinensis. Next base: position 38,605,279 of record CM073473.1, on the reverse strand, counting down.
TCTAGGAAGAATTGGTAAAGAATTAAAATAAGTGGTTAACATAAAAATTATAAATATATGTGTCACGGATTTTAAGCCACTGGAATCACTCAATTTGGAGTTCGTATGAGGTATATATGGTTCGATTAGTAAGCAGTGGTCAGAAAATGGTTAATCAGGGAAGAATATGTTAGAATAGCTTCTGTGTTTTAATTTTTGAGAACTTTCTGTAAGGAATTAAAATAAATGGTTAACATAAGAATTATAGATATATGTGTCACGGATTTTTAACCACTGGAATCATTCAATTTAGAGTCCATATGAGGTAACTATGGTCCGATTAGTAAGTAAAGGTCAAAAAATGGATAATTAGGGAAGAATATGTTAGGATATCTTCTTTGTTTTAATTTCTGAGAACATTCTATAGGGAATTAAAATAAATTGTTAACATAACAATTATATCTGTATGTGTCACAGAATTTTAGCCACTGGAATCACTCAATTTGAAATTCTCATGAGGGAGATATTGACAGATTAGTAGGTAGAGGTCAGAACTTACCCGAGAAGAAATAACCTTTACTTTGAAGGAGTAATAGCACCATGATTTCTTAATTTTTTGCTAAACTAATCAATATAAAAGTTTTAGATAATTGTTGTATCTTTATATTGACACCAAGATCACCTAAATCAGAGTTAAATTGAGGGAGTTACGCTCTGATTAGTAAGAGAATGTCAGATAGGATGAAAACCTGCATCAAGAAAATAAAGGAATAAAATTAATATTTAAAGAAGAAAAATCTTATAAATGAAAATAATAAATGACTATAAGATGCTATAGCCATTGCCAAGGCATGAACTTCTTACCATTCTAAGCGTGTAATTTTTGACATGGAAATATTTTGATGAAACATTATGGTATGTGAGTATAATGAACATACTTGTTATTGAAATCATATTTTTGGCTATTTATGTAAAAAGAAAAGAAATAAGCATGGTCACATCGCGATCTGTGTAGTGCAGCAGTAGGGGATGCCCTACCAACAGTTATGATCATATTAATGAGAAAAGAAAGAGAAAGTGGGCAATGTCGGACGGAGCGAGAAAACCCCGTACCGGAGAGTAGAAAATACTCACCCTGACTGGGGTAGCTTGATATGAGAATAAATTGATAGTCATCATATGATATTTAATCCTATCATACATGTCATTATTGTACGATTCTCATGTGCATAGATATAGTGTATTCATGTGACCAAAGATATTTGTTGTAGTTTATACAGATAAACATGACGTGATGAGCTATATTGATGATTTATTATTGAACTTACTGGAATTTAATTCTCACTATATTTCCATGTCATGTTCAGAAGAATAATTATGCAGATTTTCTTTTTGGCACTGGCTTTTAGCGTATGTTGGATCGAGTTACTCTATTTTGAGCCGATCCCAGTAATATATATGGTGTTTATGATCGAGTTGACTAAGATCCCGGTGAAGGTGCAACCACCCGCACCCATATCTCCGGAACTGGTCAACAGGGATGAATAAAATGTAATTATATATGTGTTAGACTTTTGTATGGATGTTATTGATTAATGATATGTATGTAAACTCTGTATTGTATAAATTAAATAAATGTTATTTTGAGTTACGTTATAACGAGATAATAACTTCATGGTATTTTAAAAAAATTGTTACTTAAATAGAGTTGTTACAATATGCATACTGGGATTATCAGAAAGCTTGTTATTATACCCTTCATTTTCAAAATAAAAATTACTAGCATTCTTAGCTTATCTTTTTCTTGGAAAAAGGCAAGTATAAATTTTCATAGTAGTTTTTCTTGTCATGGGAGATTCATGGAGCAATCCTTCAAATCCTCTCAACAGATGTCAAGGAAGAATGAGATATCTTTAAATCATGTTTTAATAATGTGAGTTTTGAAGATTACCCTATGCTTTGTCAATTCTTTTCAAAAATTGAATTACCATGTGTTTATTCTTAGGATCAGTATCCCAAAGAAAACCCTCATGCAAAACTTTCAACCTTGCAAAGGTAAGGATTTGTCAAATGGTGGACAAGTTACAAGTCAAATAAGGCCTATAAGCACCAAATTATATAGAAGTTTGATGAAAATCCCATTTCTACAAGAATGGAGAAGCTGGTTAGAGTTAGCTCCTCCAGAGTAAATCCTAAATTTTAGCAAAATTGGCAATAGTTTCCAACAAATATGAATATATCAACCAATTGCAAGATATTCTCTAGTAGCTAAACACTGAAGAACCAAAAGAAAATAATCAATCAAGTTCTTCCTCAAATTATGCACAATAAAATGATGATGATTTATATGGCATTAATTTAGAAAAAGATTAATTAATGATTAGCACACTCAAATCTGTCGGTAGAAAATTTAAAAACCTACAAAGAATATTTCTCTAACATTATCACTTGAAATTTGCAAGTTTTTTAGAATGGTAAGCTCTTTTATGACTAAAGGTGGTGCAAATACATTTTTGAGTAGTCATTATAATAGTATCTTACTTTAGACGTCATTGTAGAAGATGTAATGTGTTTATGAGTGCTAATATGGTTGCTATAGTAAAAACTCCTATAGCAGCTACTGTAATGGCCAAATTTTTTCTATAAATAGTTAAATATTGTAAGGTCTAAGACACCAAAAAATTGAGAGAGAGAGAGAGAGAGAGAGAGACAGTATTAGAAAGAAACTTTGGCTTTGTAATCTTTGTAAGCTTCCTTTTTTCTTTATCTCTTTCTATAAATCAAATTTTATGTTTCAAATTTAATCAAATATCTTCAATTCAAATTTAAGCTTCAAATTTAAATTTTTACATTCATATTTTTCCTTGACATTATTTACATTTCATTCACATATTCTTCAGAGTGTAGTTCGACTATGATTCTTACTTCTCTCCCCTTTCTCCCTCGATCCTCTCAGGATTCTTTCCCTGCTTTTGTTATCAGAGCTTGAGGGGAACTAAAGATGTGTGAATAAGTTTCATCAAGAATTAATGACTCTTGATAATCAATTTTAAATGAATTATAGATTTGTTGTCTTTCTTCTTCAATAAGATGTTCATCCCACCATTCTTTGAATTGGCTAGTAAAACCTGAGGCTAGGATATGAACTATTGTTGAGTCATCACATCCATGGGTTATTTGATAAGTTGTACTAACCAATTTCATTTTTTGAAAGGTGTTAAGGATTTGATATTCTGTTTGGTCATCTATATTATATTAATAAATATTATTTCCATTATAAGAATTTTGAATTATTTATGGCCTTTCTTAGAGATATTGGTATGTAAAACTAGCTCTTTTGATACGAACTAGTGTATTGGATTTTGTTTAATTGTGATAGAATGGTGATGATTAATAATTAGGTGTTGATTATGTTCGTGTTTGAGATATGGTTTTGTATAAATGGAAATATGGATTTATATCACCTTATGATTGGTATATCTATGTTATTTGAATTTATAAAATGTGCTACACTAGCTTTGTAGTTTAAAATAATATATATGTTGGTTTGTTAAGTTAGTAATTCCTAATATAGCTAATTTATACTAAGATTATAAGATCATTTATGAAATTGTTTTATTAAGAGTTTATCAAATATTTCTAATTTAACAAACAACTATCTTAAAAGATCTTGTCAACTAATGATTATTGCATTTAGATAAAGAACCTTTTATAATTTTAAGCATGTATATTAATTCTAAATTTTCAAATGTTGAACATTGTAAGATTGAGATGTTAAATGTTTTTGTTAACCATACTTTTGCATATTTTCGGTTAAGGTAACTCTTTTATAGGTTTAAAGATTATAGGAAACTATTAACATCTATTGAAATATTTTAACAAGGTATCCTACTTGATTTTAATTTCAACATTATACTCTAATTGATTTGATCTTGATTTAAGTTTCATTTTATTTGGATTTCTTTAGTTTGCTAAATTATAAACTTCATTTTTAGTAAAACCCTTGCATGTTTTCTTTTACCCATTACAGTGAATTTTATATAATTTTTATTATGGATTGCCAATGATTATTCCTGTTAACTCTAAATGTATTGTTTTAGTTGACATAAAACCTTTCTTAATTTTAATAATACCAGAAAATATTTGATTCTTACTTGGAATAATAATGATGATATTTTATTTTTGAACGCTATTGTTGTTAATTGGGAATAATGATAGCATAATGTATTTTGTTTGAAGATATTGTTCTAATGGGAAGGTCTCCCCTAATGTTGTGAGGATTTTGTAAAAATATTTTGGTATAGATACTATGTTTTGTAAATACAGCTTTTGAAGCTCGAAGGTGGGAAAATTTCCTTTCAAGATTATATTTTATAACTAAATTTATTTTATTCTTAATTTTAATTCTTATGAATGGCTATATCCTTAGAGTTATAAACTTATAAAGGCTAACAAAGGTTCAACTAATATTTGGGTTTACTTGTTTTTCAAAAAGTATTGAGCTTTTAAATATCGGGTTTACTTTAAATTGTATGTTTTCTAAAATAACTCAAAATTGTTGTTTGTTCTACTTTGCTATAGTATATGTTTTCTGCTTAGTGAGTCACAATAGTCATTCCTTCCTTTTTTTCTCATGTTTCATATTTTTTTAATCAAAATGGGCAACAAAAGAGGTAGAAGATAGGCTAATATGGTGAGTCCAATTTGTTTCTAGGCTTGGTTTGGTCTGTTAATTTGTCTGATTTTTTTGTAATTTATAGTTGCTCCATAACAACAAGCAAGACCAACATTTCTTATTCATAACCGATTTGTTTGATTAATTATCAAATATTTTGTATAAATTTAAAATTGATATTTTGATTTGTACCTAAATGTGGAATATTTTGAATGGTTTTGATTTATGTAAAAATTGTATATTTCTTTGAGTTGTGACTTATTTGAAGCTAGTTCTTTATTTGTGCTTTATCTGTTTATTGTTTTCTAATAATTGGAATTTTGATTATGTAATTTGATTGATAAAGGATTTAAACTATAATATTGGTTTATGTAAAAGGAAAAATTTTCACCATGGAATTCAATTTTGTTTATGTTTAAAGTAAGAAATTATTTTGATAAATATTTTGAATTGTTTAAAGGTTTGAATACTATAAATTCTTATTTTCTATGCTACATCTCCATTAGGTTAGGATTATTGGGTGAGTTAACCCTTATTCTTGTATTGGTCACGTGCTCAGAAATTTAGGTCGTGATATTCTTTCTCTCTCTAAAACTATTTCTCACTTTCTCTCTAAAATATTTTCACTTTTAGATTTCTGATTACAAAACCAAATATATCGTTAGACTTGTGGTGAGAAGAAGAACATTTTGTATCAATTCATACCACCATAAGGTTACTAGAAAGTCACCGTGGAATTCAAAGAAATAGCCTAAAGAAGGTAAGTTTCAAATAAGCATGCTTAAGGACCTCATTTTGGAAAAAGAATGACACAGATAGTCTTAGAATTGTCTATATTACTAAAGTTAGAAGTTTCTTGACCGTTAAAAAATTTTCCAGTAGGAGTGAATAGCATTTTTGACTGGTATGAATAGTGAAATTGGAAATTTATAAAGAAATTGATCTTTAGGAATTTTTTTATAGGTTATTGAATCTTCCCAACAAGAAATTATAGCTTGATTGGCCTCAGAAGTAGCTTGAGGATCGCCCACCATGGAACCTATATTTATGAGTAGAAAATATGTGCCATATGTTTTCTATGTCTTTAAAGTATCCATATTATGTTTTATAAATATATACTAACCAATTATGATATGAGAAATAGTACATGATTTTTAAATTGGATTGATGCTATATTGGTATATGTACAACTAAATTTCTGTTATTGATATATATATATTGATTTGAACAAGAAACGAAAAGTATATAGAATGATATCTAACTTGAATGTTGTTATCGAAAATTGCTTTGAATTAATCCAATATGACAAAATAGGTTGTATGAATGGAGTTTAATCATTTAATCTGATTACTAATGTATTATGCTCATTCGATTGAAAAATGTTCTCAGTTAACTATAGTTAGATTCTTTTTTTTTATTTGTAGGATATTGTATCAAAAACACTATATGCCAACATCAGTATATATTACTCGTAGTGCACCTCAAAAACCCTAGCTAGCAATGTGTTGCTAGCTTTGTGTGACTGCCAACATATAAGATCTACTAAATGAGTCACTAGGATACCTCCTTATATACATTGAAATTGACTTGAATTGTGATTTTCCCTCCCTTGTTTTGTTCTTGGGATAAATCTTTGGTTCTGATTGAAGGGTCCTTCTATCTTTGATAAATTTATTTTGTTTAAGTTTATGGGAGGTATTGGTTCTAAAATCTAATTTATTTCTCATTTATGAAGGTTATACTTAATACTGTTCTAATATATTATAGCATATGTTTTCTATTCATTGAGTTTCCAAAATTCACTTCTTTCCTTCTTAAACATTTAAGATAATAGCAAGGATTTTGAACAAGCTCTTCTGACACAATAGATAGAAAGATCTGGTGGTGAGCCCGATTTTCTCCTCACAACTCCATAATTTTTGTTACCCTATAATTTCGTACTCTAGTTAGGTTCCACGAGTCACAGGCAAGGTTCATACCTTCTATTGTATTTTGATATTTGAAATAGATTGTAGCATATGCATATGGTTTGTAAGCTGATTAATAGGAATCTTTATGAATGGAATGATGAGTTAGTTGCATATATATAAATTTGAGGTTATCAAATGTTTTCTATTGAATTTGTTTTTGGTGGAGGTTTACGATCTAGGGTTAACGCCTTACCCATACTGGTCACATGCTCCTCCAACAGGGACTATGACATTTAGCCTTTCAATCTTTTATCCATTTTAATATTGATATCTTTAGTCATTCCTTTGAACCTTGAAATAAACAAACCTACTGATTTGATAAACCACATTATCTTTATCCTTTTTAGCCGAAAACACTTATATCCTACCCTCTCTAGAGAATTCATTATTGTATATTTTCCAAGTGTAGGAAGTTCTAAAAGCGTGCAAGGGAAATTAGGGTTTGTTAAAAACAAGCGAATATGAGCTCCAAAATTCTAATGTATAGAAAATCATACATTTGGGAGTCGTGATGGGGGAAGTTAAAATATGTGAATTCTATTGTTCTTCTTGTTAGTTGAAAAAAAAAAGAAAAAACAAGAAGAAGAACAAAAGAAGAAGAGAAAACGAAGAGAAAGGAAATAGAGTTTTGTGCATAAAGTAAAGAATAGAAAGGTGGTTGAAGATTCTAAACTGAGAAGTTCATTGGAAAGATATTGATGGTGAATTAAAATAAGGATTCAATATGCTTAGCATTATGATTAATTAATATTATTTAGCTTTGATTATCCTATATTTTCATTGAATAAACGCCCATACCTTAGCCTTGCATAACAAACTTAATAAAGACCTTTTGATCTTAGGTGGTGTTAATTGTCTACATTAATGGAGAGAGGTATGAAAAGCATATAAATCTTGAGAATTTATTTTTCCTTTTGTATAAACCCATATAGACAGCTAACTTGTAGTTAAAATTGACTAATCACACGCTTGAAAGATTATTTGTGAATGAGAATGAACTCTTCAAAAAAGTGCAAAATCTCAATAATATATTATACTCTTTCGGAATTGTATCATTTAGGAAATCTTTTAGCACTATGTTTAATTGTGTTAGTTCTATTTTATTTTTACTTATTAAACTTACTAGATATTCTTTAATTTTTTTTCCAATTTTATTCTTTTCTGTTTTATTTTCATTCATTTGTTTGTTTAGCAAGGAATAAGATAGATAAATGCAAAAATAGAATGTTTTAGTAAATTTAAGGAAGAAATCAAAGATAAACTAGGAAGAGAAATTACAAAAATAAGCCGAACCCTGCTATTTTTAAGGGTGGAGTTGTCTAGTTTTAATTGAATTGAAAAGTCTTAATTCTTGCATTAAAGAATTAGATAAGGACTTATTTATAAACACAACAATTTTATAATGATAAGGATGAGAACAATGTTGCTAAACAATCATTTGTTTAATCCCAATCCAAATTGGTGGATTAGGAAGAGTAAGATTTCCAAAAAAACATAAACTCATAAATCATATGGAATTAGTTAAGTGAAATAAAAAAACTCTAGAGTTGTTTTTCATTAATCTCAAATCCTTGAATTTAGTTATTTTGTTTTATTTCTTTCTTTAAAATATTTTTTCATTGGTCTTTTATTTAATTTAGGTGATCAAAATAATTTTAGATTTTTATTTTTCAAATAGTAGATAATTTAGTAAATTTCAATAATAAATAAATAAATTATTCTTTGTGAGTTTGACATAGTTTTCTTAAACACTTTACTATTTGTTACTATTTTGTATACTTACAAATATTACATCATTAAAAAACATGAGAGTGGAATTATTTGATGTTTTTGGGCAATTTTGGGGTTTGTCATTGGAATATTTGCTTAGAGTTATGAAGCACGGACACATGACACATAAATTTGAAAGAAATGTAAGACACGACATATGAATTAAAAAATAAAAATTATATATAGAACCAGAAAACAATAATATTTACAACTCACATCACAACTTAATCCTAAAAAAATTATCATAAATTTATAATACAATCAACATTCATTCTTCTTTAATATATTCTTCATCACTGCTATTGTTTTCATTCTCAAAAAAAATTATCATAAATTGTAATACAATCAACATTCATTATTCTTTAATGTATTTTTTATCACCTCTATTATTTTCATTCCCTTCGTATGTGAAAATAACTCTTTCTAATTCTGGTTTATCCAAATATAGATTTACAACCGATAAAACTTTAATATCAACAACAAAAAGAAATAACAAAGAATACAAAAATTATGTGCACATACAACAATAACAAAGAACAAAATCAAGAGAACAACTCCATAAATAATTATATGTGCATTATTATAATTCAACTCCCCCACCATAGATAAAAGCTATCTCAGTTCTTTGCCATTACGTTTATGTAAGACATTAAGAGACAATACAAAAATGAAAAGAATTTGGCTTCATTTTCTTCCATAGAAAAGCTTGTACCCCAAAAGAAAACTTTCAAATAGGTATATGTGCTTGCATAAGAACAAAATAATTAATGAACTTTAAAGACTCTTGCTGAAAACAAATATGCACATGGCCACACGCATAGATAAATCCAATAAGAGGAAATAGAGGAACTTAGTCTCAATTGTCAACAAAAACAAACAATAGGGATGCAATGATTGGGATGTCAGCTACAATGGATGACAAGGACCTAACTTTAACAGAGAAGATGTGTTGCGATGACCGGGATGTAAGCTGCAATCATCGGTGTTGGATAGATGAGATGGAAGGGTTTGAACTTTAAATAAAAATCTAAAGGGGATGGAGGATTTGTGCTTAAAATGCATCAAATAAGTGTTAGACACGTTCAAAAATATGTCTGAGTTGAGTCTTTTTTTTAAATTTTTTTAAATAGTTAGACATGGAACACTTGTCCCAAGAGTGTCGGTGTCTATAGAGTGTTTGACACGTCAACACGCCCCAAAGCGAAGTGTCATTATTTCATAGCCTTATAGTTACTGCTGAAACATTGAGAGAGTTGATAAGGAAGTGAAAGAAATGGATTGGTAACCTAGATACCCCAGAAATATTAGATTTTTGAAGAGTTAAATGATCTATAAGTCCTTGGCAGCCACTCATGGGTTTTGTTCTCAACCTAGACAATCAAAGATCGGTTTGGATTTCTTGTAGATATAAGTGAATCTTTAAAATTTTTCAAAATTGTGGATGGGCGAGTCATTTACGAGATAAGTGCAAATGGTTTGCTACGCAAGTTGAACATATGTTCTTTATGCAAAATCAAAGAATTTGGCCAAGGTACGATGTTCAGATTCACACTTTTTTGTCTCAAGTGCACATGGTTAGTGAGGTAATGGAATTTTTTTAGGAAGGATAATTAAAGGACCACTTCTATTAAAGTTGTTTATGATGGTTTAGACTTCATTTATTCTACAATGGATTCTTCTCCTTTAATGCATGAATATGAGTCAAATCAAGAGAGTTATAACATGAGTCATAATAGAAGAAGCCTAAGAAGAAACATAATTTTATATCTAGATTAATCCAACTCAAGCAACACTAACTCAAATGATTCTAGCTTTAGCGATAGTAGCTCCCCTCAACATATTGCTAGTCATGATAATAGTTTGCAGGAAAGTTCTTCAAGTGCTTCCTCAACAAGAAACATGCAAGGGGATAAGGAAAATAGAAGGGAAGCTAATTTTCAAACACGTGTGGAGACACATAGTTATGAACATAGAAAAACAGATAGATAATGAGAATGTCTTTGAGGTGAGGTGGCAAGATCATAAATGCATAGGACAATTGGCCATCTAACAATAGAAAACTTCCAAAATAATTTTACTGTTGCAAACTTACTTATACTAGCAATGGAGAACAACTAAAGGTTAAGAGTAGGGTGATCTTTTAGAGTTATCACGTGGAGTTTATTGCACAACCAGCATGCATTAGGAAAATTAGTGCCCGCAAAATAATACCACTTATATTTCTACAGAATGTGGGTCGGGAGTGTTTTTTACTGAGGGAAATTTTTCTAATCCATTTAATCTCCTGGCTACTCCATATGGGAGCCCTAAACGTGGTCACCAAAATATAATCTGATGTCAGTCTCTGAGGCTTCTTGTATTTACCTTAACTCTGAATTATCACAAAAGGTGGAAGTACATATTTCTCATATTAGTCCTGATAATTTTTTGACTGGTGCTGAGGAGTGGAGTGAAAAGGAAGTATAGAATGAAAACAATATAGAGCTAGATAGCTATATGGATGTGGATTTGGCAAATGGGTACTTAATATATTGGGTTTCTTCTATTTCTTCTGGAATTTTTTTTATTTAGGGTGATATCCTTATTCCTTCTCTCAATATTTTTTCTTTATCTAAGAATATAGAACAGAAATTTTCTAATGAATATTTAGAATGGTGCAAGGGTCCTAACATATGTTTTTTTTTAGAATCTTAGTACACATAGGCAGTTACTTCTTTGAATCAGAATGAAGCTTTGGCTTAATTATTAAGAACAACAGTGCAAATCAAATGGAAAGAGATCTTTTTATCTATCCATTACAAGAAGATTGGAGCATCTTATACTCTTAGTCTACTTTTATCTTTGTGCAGGCCATAAAGGATCTTTTCTGTTATCACCTTTGAATTGGTTTTTATATCTTATGGTTTCTCTTTATACAAATGATATGGGTGAGGAAACAACCAAGACTTTGTAATTTCTCCTTTAAGGCTTTGCTCCTTATTCTTGGATGGCTAAACTTTTCCATATCAGAAAAAGATCTTCAATGAAAAGGAAGAGGAGTTTAGATGAAAGTGCAGATGATGATATTTCAAAGCTTTTCATGATTAAGAAAAAGAAAGCAAATAATGCCGAGGATTTTATATCTATTTGAATTGAAACTGTTTCACTTTGAAAGTGGCAACCATGATGCTATCTTTGGAAGTATTGTTCCTAATTTGTTATTGGAAAATTTACCTGCTGATTTTGATCATAGGTTTACACAACTTCCTAAAGCACCATAAAGTTCCTAAGTTTTAACTATCGAGGTTTAAGTTGCATCTCAAATGTTTCAAGGCTTAAGCAGGTTGTTGAAAGGGAAAGGCCTATTCTTGTGTTTCTAATTAAAAATCTTATATTTATCAATAGAGTAACTAAGATGTTGTATAAACTAGGCTATGATAATGTAGTTGGAACTAGTCCTTTAGGGAAGTAGGGTGGTCTTTAATTGGCTTGAATTTCTTCCCAAATATACATAATTAGAGAAATTTCAGATAATTTGATTCATGCAGATTGCCAAATAGAAATAGGTATACCTTTCTATATTTCTTTTGTTTATTGTTATCCTCGTTGAACAGAGACATTTCATATTTATTTATGTCATGATGAACTAAGCTCTTTATTGGTACATAGAGGCACACAGGTATTCCATTGAAAAATCCTTTATAGAAAAATCCTTATTTTTGAAAGAAATTTTTTTCTTTCTAAACTCTCTCTTTAACTGAAAGTCAAATTTTTTTATTATTTGCTTAATACTCATAACTGAGATTGAGATACAAGTATGCGCTATCCTTGTCTCTATAGAAGATCTTGTGTATTAAAAAGTATCAACTCAAGAATCTAAGTATCAAGTCTTTATGTTATGATAGAAAACTTATGAGGTATTTGACCTTGAGTTATGGTCACCTAAGTTGAGCAATAGAGCTTAGCAATGAAATTAGTATTTGTTCATAATATATTGATCTTGATCCTCAATCCAAGTATATTTGAGTATGGGTAATATAAATCATAATACTTTTGTGGTATCAGAGCCTTCGCTTTGATGTAGTTGTGAGTAGGAAAAGCAAATACTAGAAAAAATTTGGTGAGTAAGGAAGAACCCAATCACATATTGATTCTCAAACCTCTTCTGAAAAAACTGTAGTTTGACTTTCCTCTTCATTATCTTTACTTAAATCCTCTTCTTTTCCTGTACCTACATCTTGCACTTATTTAAATTTCTCCAAAATAGAAAATCTTGTGGAATATTCATATATTCTAGAATATGCAAAAGTTCAAGGAACTCAAGCATTTATTCTCAGTCTATATAATGTTTTCACGAGAACAAGAAGTATTAGAAACCTAATCCGTATAAATAGACCTTATGGTGTTAAAGAATATATCCATACCTCCAAAATAGACTAGTGCTCACTCCCAACCTCTTCAACTGAGTAATATGTTACTCTTAAAATCCCTAAGGGTTTTATCATTCGATGGAAAGCTAAGGGACATACTCACTGGCACCTAGGAGCAGTAATACTAATACTGACTCTCCATGGTAGACAAGGTTCACCAATTGCAGCACAACTTGCTCATTTAGATACTAGTTATCTCACATATGAGCATGTTGTTTTTGGTACAATGCTTACCACTCTTCATGTTAAAAGTGTAGTCTTGACATTCTATCCTAATCATAGTATCAGTCTTAATGATGATACACTTCTGGATCGCTTCAAGGTTCAAATTTAGATAATAGGAGCACCACAAGTTGACGATGCACTTTTAACTACTCTTCATCATCATATTGTTTACTGTGTCCAAAATCATTCACTGAATCTATCTACAGGTCATTCTTCATATGCCTTATTTATAAATACTCGTTAGAATACTGAGATTCCAATAATTTTGTAGATTCTCAGATAAATTTCAAGGAAGAAACTCATATAGCTTATGCCTCTAGCATTGATGACGAATTATGAAAAATTTGTTAGGAAACTAAGCGTATTTGTTGTGTCTATGTTTTACTAATTATCGCAAGCGCACGGTGTAGCTGTAGCTAGTCCGGCGAGTACGGGTTGTATCCCACAGAGAACAATGTCAATTACTAGAATTATACGAAACGAGCTATCTAAATCGATGTAATCCGATGGAAGTTTGTCACAATTAAATAAGTTGCAAGAGCACGGCGTAGCTGTAGCTAGTCCGACAAGTACAGGTCGTATCCCACAGAGAACAATGTCAATTACTAAAATTATATGAAATGAGCTATCTAAATCGATGTAATCCGATGGAAGTTTGTCACAATTAAATAAGTAAAGACAATCAATTAAACAAAAGCCTAAGGTTACGGTTCACCACACTTATGATATTCAACATCCAATTTATACCTTTAATTGCAATTATCTAGGTTATTGGGGATGGTTTAGCCTTAATTAACTAGCAACCTCTTTCAAGTGTTACTAATCGTACCTAGGTTAATCCAATTGCCTACTTTCGTGGTTCTTAGTTCAACCTAGGTCCATTAAGTTCTATGCCAACCATGGAATACAATTAATCGGTTTTCTCGTGCCCATTAATTGATTCATTCCTAGAGAATCTTAAACTACTTTCGTGATTAAGATATCCCTAATTAACTATTAGGTTCAGGTATTAGTTTTCAACTTTTAGTCCATCAATTAATATCCTAAGACGTGATAAATATTGACCAAAAATTCATCAACTCATATAACCAATGCTTAATAGCTAATCCTAATTAACCATGTATAACACAATTAGGGTTCCATTAATTCAATTCAACATAGTATCATCATATCATAATTGTGTTTACCAAAACCCTAGATCAAAACTACTCAAGCATAATAGAAAGATAAATCAAAAGCATAATGATTAAGTAAATCATCAATATCCAATACAAACCAAGAGAAAGAGTTGAAATAGAGATGAATGCAGAGATAGAAAGATAAAACCTGGATGAAGAATGAAATACAAACTAGAATTGCTGTCAAATCTACTCTAAGAACATGAATTAAACATTAATCCTACTCTAAACCTAATCTAATGGTGTTTCCCAATCCTAAAACTGAGTAGAAGGAGGTCTGAATGTGTTCCTCCCTGCTTTGGCTGCGTAACCCCTTCAATATATAACACTTTGGCAGCTCAAAACCCTAAAAAATACGGTGTGCACAGACCCGCAGCACGGCCGTGCTTCGGGCTGGATTATGGGGAGTTTCTACAGCTTTGGCTCAGATCACGGCTTGGCCGTGTTGCATGCCACCAAGCACGGCCTAGCCGTGTTGGGGGCTGCCATGCTCCTTTCTTGCTGATTTTTGGTGGGCTTCCTCCTCATCTTGTTCCAAGTCCATATGGCACTTTTCATGACTGCTTTCCCTTGCTTCTTGGCCTCTTTTGCTCACCTACAAGCATAAAAACAACCAAAGCAGTATCCAAAGCAAAGCATAACTAAAAGCAGGGAAATAACCACAAGTTTGCTATGAATTAGAGGATAAAATATAGCCATTAATACTCAAAATTCCCCTTTATCAGTATTCAAACTTTTTCAAGTCCCATTGTCCAAAAAATTCATGATGGCACTGTTGAAACAACATTCAAAAATCTGGAAGAAAGTAGTAGCAATTCTCCTAGCCTTCCCTTCCAAACACAGATGATTATTCCTGTTAAAGATCCTAAAGAAACTATCACAGTATATGCTTTTCAACCTAATGTTTCTCTATCTTCATAGATAAAATTTATTGTTACTTTTGTTTTGGATGTTGACACAAATATGTGAAACCTTAACTGTGAATACATATATATATATATGCTATTCATAAGAAGAAGAAGAGAATGAGCAAAAGAAGATAAGAAGAAAATCAAAAGGGTCTTATAAATCTCAATCACCTCTCAAAAGAAGATATATCCCAGATAATAGCCCATGGATTAGAATACACAAAAAATATGAGCCTTTTCCTTTCCATGAGTTAACAATAGGAAAACTTAAGAAAGAAGGTAGTCTCTTAGAATCAAATGAAGAGGAGACACTGGAATATTTAATTTCACTATCCAATCTATCTCCATGCATAATGTTCACAACACTATCTTCCTCCTATGATCAAAATTTTTCATCTTTGGAAAAACATGGATCCTTATCTAAAGGTCTCATCTAGGCCTTATACTCAACCTTCAAAGTCTTACTAGGAGGCATTTTACAATCAATCACACCTACTGAAGAAGTTTTAAACTAGCATACTCATAATGCTAGAAATTAGAATAGCTATTTGCAGAAAATATATTCCAAAGTGGACAAAGTCATGGCCCATATTACTCAATCAAACTTAAATATTGATTCTTTTACATACCAAATCCATACATTGTATCAAAACTTGTAAACCAAAGTATAATAAATAGATATTGAATTGAAATATCTACCTTGGCAAAGAAATTTTGGTTATATTTTTTATCATAAAGAAGTTGAAATAAATACTCTCAAGGCTTAGATCAAGCAAATTTAGGATGATATGGCTAAAAAAGCTCAATCTCAACCTATGTTTGAAGCCCTTTTTCCCTTTCCAACATATGTTCCACTATATCCATCAGTCTATGTTTATTCTTAGCATAATTATTCCAGATGTTTTAAAATGAATCATGAGCTTTGACCTAGACCTTCTCTCAAATAACCTCTCTAAACCAAACCTAGAGCAAATTCTCATTATTCACACAAAAGTATTGCCTCATCCTCTGAATCAAAATCTAATGAATTTCTTGAAATGACCACTCAAAAGTGTAAAGATAAGCAACTTGCTTATTCTTTGTAACATATGATCTCTATAATTGATCATTTCTACAATATAAAAGATGAGTAATCTAATGAGCCAAAAAATGAATATAAATATAAGGAAACATGCCTAGATGAAGATAAATGAGTGACGTATATTACAGCCTTATTGATGGCTACTTCTACTAATTCTCCACAAGAACCTCCAAAGAAGAATAATGATGATCTTGAAATAGACCCTTTGATAATAGAAGATCTCTTCATAAACTACTAATGCAGATCAATTCAATAAACCATCTTCTAGTGTAACATTCTTAATTTTGTTTCTTTTATTAACAAAGGTACATAAATATTTAATTAAAGAAATAAAACTTATTAAACAATTTTTTTAGGTATCTAAGAAAATATAAGCCTTAGAAATTTTTCACCTTATGTGTATGCATAGAAAATGTTTCTAACATTAAGAGAATAGGTAAAGAGAGAAAACCTAATAGGAAAAATTAAAAATAACATCCTAAAGAGAGGAAAAATTCTTGGGTAAGGAAGATAAATTTTTGGAAGTAAGTAAAGGTCTTAAAATTTTAAGAAGATTGGATTAAGGTAATTTTTTCTAATTCAAGAGTTAGAGTTTCTAAGTTTATCATCTCCACCCATACTATAGGCCTTCACCTATGGATACTTCATTTCCACTTCACATGAGTTTTTAGCAAGATAATTGGATAGCCCAAGCAAGAGATATAACATAGACTTGGATTAGGATATAGAAGTTGGACTGATAGCCCAAAAATCATGAAATGTGACCAAACCCTCCATGAGAGGTAGAATTTCAGCCAAAGCAAAGGAAATGGGCAAGAATGAGCCCAAATCCAAGAGAGAAAAATAAAAATCTTGTGATAAAATAATAGTGTAATAATAATCAAGATTAGGTCATATGGCATTAGAAGAAAACATTTATATCCTACACTCATAATTTTAGCAAGCCATGTGATGACATAGTAGGTAATAATACATGACATTATGACAAAACATCTCTATCCTACACAAATAATTTCAACCAAGCAAGAGAGACTCAAGGGTTGGAAATTTGCCACCTAGAAAGGCAAACATATCATACTTGAGTGAGACAAAAGAAAAAAGAAATTAATTCCTAAATCAAAGGGACCTTGTCCCTTGTCTTAAGAATATTTTATCATGATTTTCAAATACAAATCTCCTTTTGCTATGCATGTCTTGACTAAGGGAGACGAAGACAATAACATGAGTTACCTTTCCCTAAAATGCAGCTAAGTGTATCTTAATTGTAATAAGGTAGACCCATAATTATGAGAGGAGGACCACTTGCTAATTTATTTAAGTAAAAACTACTCTTATAATATTAGAATTTCATCCAAGTGAGGGAGAGGAAAAAATAGAAGCAAGGAAGAGTGAGGAAAGGAGAGAAAGAGAGGAAGGAAGAAGAAGCATAAATCCAGATGACTAAGTACTCAAGGTAAGTTAGCTTAATCTTCACTTGAATCCAACTTTTTTCTTCATCCTTGGGGTTCAAAACTCACCCTTCTTCTCTTATTTAAGCTGCTGAAAAAGCTAAGAAAATGAAGGAATCTTGTCACTTCTTTCAAGAGGAAACAAGAAAAAGAATTCACTAAGTGAGTTAGGGAGATCTTTAGGTAGGTTTAAAAAATCTCTTTTTGAACAAAAGTTTTGAAATTTGTAACATTTATATAGAATTTTAATCTTAGAACTTTGATGAAATTTATAATATTTTCTACCTTGATGATTGGCCATAGATGTTGCTATATCATGTTACATGTTGATCTTGCATGTGATGAATCTTTTGAATACTTTGGTTAGTGTGGAAAGTTCTGCATAAGCATGGCTATGGATGACAAAATTTTAGATTTTTTTATGTTGCTGTTATGTATATTTGAATGTGGTAAAAAATTGATGGAATATAATTAGATTGATAAAACGAGTATGGCCTTAAACACTTAGAAAAAGACTGAGAAATTTCTGTTGGAAAACGCCCTTAATAATACATGATTTGATTTTTATTTTCTTGAGAAGTAGATGATGGAATATGTTAAATTAAGTGTAAGGAATCTAATTAAGATGTTAAAATGAGTAATCTTATGGTTAGATGTAAATTAGGAAGAAAATGGAAGATGACGTAATAAAAGGATGAACTAAAACTTTAGGAAGGAATTGGTTAGAAAATTGGATTTTGGAGTAACTTGGGAAGCTTATGTTTTTTAAATTCTAGAAAGAATCAATTAGGAATTAAAGAGATTGTTAACATGAAACATGTAGATATATGTTTCACATATTTTTAGCCACTGGAATAATCCAATTTGGAGTTCAAATGAAGGAGATATGGTCCGATTAGTAAGCAGTGGTTATAAATTAGTTAACAAAGGAAGAATTTGTTACGTAAGCTTCTGTGTTTGAATTTCTAGACAAAATATGTATGGAATTAAAAGAAATATTAGCATAACAAATATAGATATATGTATTACAAATTTTTAGCCACTGGAATTATTCAATTTGGAATCTATATAAGAGAGATATGGTTAGAGTAGTAAGTAGAAGTCAGAACCTACCTGAGGAAAAATAACATTAAATTTGAGGGAGTAATAACACCAAGAGTACTTATGGTTTCACTAAAATATTCAACATAAGAGTTTTAGAGTATTGTCTTATCTTTAAATAGACACCAAGATGACCTCAATCGGAGTTAAAATGAAGGAGTTATGCTCTGATTAGTGAGAGATGATCAAGCTAAACAAAAACTTGCATCAGGGGACAACACAACACAGAGCATGACCGTGTTCGGTGTGGGAAAGATCTTTTTGAAGCCTAGAGCATGGCTGTATTACAAAAAATGGCCAGGCCGTATTACAAGACACGTCCATGCTGTGTTGGGAGCTGGTAAAGCTTATTTTCAACAATTTTCTGCCCTAAATGAACCTTATTAACTATAGGGTAATAATAGAAACCAAATTGAAGAAGAATGCCCTATAAGCTTTGTGAGAGCATATATTGGAAATGATGTAAATAGGAGGAAAGTGACTAGAGGTCAAGCATAAAGAAAATGAAGAGATGAAAATAATATTTAAGAAATGAGAAGAATCTTATAAATGAAAATAATAAATGACTAGTGTATGCCCTAGCCATTGCCATTGCATGAATTCTTTACCATCTTAAGTGTGTAATTTTGATATGAAAATATTTTATAAAGTGATATTTGAAAATGATTATGTTCATGGCATAATTATCAATTATTTTTGGTAATGATTATATTTTGATGATAAATTATGGCATGTGAGTATAATGAATATACTTATTATTTAAATAATATTTGTGGCTATTAATGTGAAAAGAAAAGAGACAAACACGGTCACATGACGGTGTGTGTGGTGCACCAGTAGTGGACGCCCTACTAACGGCTATGATTATGCTAATAAGAAAAGAAAAAGAAAGTATACCATGTCGGACGGAGTGAGAAAAGCCCGTATCGGAGAGTAGAAAGTACTCACCTTGACCAAGGTAGCTTGATATGAAAATAAGTTGATAGCCATCATATGATATTTTAAAAATAGTTATTCTTAACATACATGTCATCACTGTATAATTTTCATGTGCATAGATAAAGTGCATTCATGTGACCTAAGATATTTGTTGTAATTTATACAGATGAACATAATATGATGAGCTATATTAATGATAAATATGATTTACTGTTGAACCTACTGAGATTTAATTCTCACTATATTTTCATATTATATTCAGAAAAATAGTTATGCAGATTTTCTCTATGGCTCTGGTTTTTAGTGCACGTCGGATTGAATTACTCTATTTTGGGCAGATCCCAAAAATTAATAAAGGTGTTTGTAGTCGAGTTGGTTAAGATCCTGGTAAAGGTACAACCACCTGCACCTGTATCTCTGGAATTAGTCAACATGGATGAATAAAATGTAGATATTTATGAGTTTTATTTTTTTATACAGACGTTTAGATTAATGATGTGTATGTGAACTTAGAATTGTATTAGTGTTAATGGTAGACCTTAAACCTTGATTATGCTTGGTTAAATTAATTGAATGTTATTATAAGTTAAGTAATTAGAAGTAAAGAAGTAATGATTTCATGGGACTTTCCAAATATATATTTTAAAAAATGAATGGAGTTGTTACATCTAGCCCTTGGTTTACTCTTGATGACATTCCACTTTTTGAGTGGTAGAATAGAATTCAAAAACTGGGTGCATGGATAGATTTGTAAATGACAAGACCTAGTACAAATCTCATATTTGTTCTTACTAAATTTGCTTTAAGTTGATTAGAACTTTAAGGGAATGATTCTAGATTCTTGATCTTTATAAACAAATTCAATTCACTCTAGCACTGACAATAAGTGAAATTCTTAAAGCTATCCAATAAGAATTTATTGAAGATTAAAATTTGATTGATAAGCAAATCAAGAAAGAATGTTTTGAGATGAAGTATTCTTCATTGAAAAAGAATGATATTGAATTCCACTATTAAAATATGTCAAAAAGACATTACATGCTCAACGGATTCAATGCTCATAATCTCAGGCACACTTACATAGCCTCTTTGCCTCTAGAATTGTAGCTAGAAATGCAAAGATCACTCCTTGCTTTCAAAAAAAATATGGTAGCTATTACGTTTAGAGAAATTCACCAAATTACACTTGCAGTGCTTGACAAGCTTTATGAACAACAAAACCTCTTTACCAACATGCTTGATGATTGTAATAAGTTCAGAAGATATGCAAAAAGCTATATCTATAGATCAAGTGCAAATATAATTATTGCACTAGTTCAAATAAGAGGAGGAGTCATAATCCTACATTCCAAAGGAATTTTGCAAAACGACAAATAAACAAAAAAATTTCACATTCTTTTGGATGAAATCTCAAAGAGGAAAACAAAATCCTAACATATGCTATAATTGCAAAAAGAAGGGACACTTCGTAAACAATTGCCCCAATAAATCTACCAAGTCAATAAAAATGCTCCAATACATTCACTCTTTTGTTCTATAAGAAAATTTGTATGTTGAATCACTTTTCTTCTAACAACGTGAGTTAAATGTTAAGGTTACATTTACCCTTTTTGATTCCTCAAAAGGAGACCCATAGGAATATAATTCAGAATGCTCAAACTCTAAATAAATTTTGATTATCTTCTAGTTTTCTTAACTCAAGAATTTTTAAAAACAACCTCAGTTTCAAAACCTACTCATATGCCATATGCAGAAGTCTAGATTTTATTGTCTAAATTTGTTAAGCCAATCAAAGATATAACATATATGGATACTGGAGTACAAAGAACAATAATGGACCCAACAATTCTCCTAACTGAAGAATGGAAGTCTTACAAAGAATTCTTTAAAGCTACTGATGGAAAAATCTTTAACACCAATCTTATTATAAGAAATAAGGTTGACATAAAAATATTCCCAAACTGCATCATTTGAAAAAAAAAATGGGTACTAATATTCTTGATAGATATATTTTTATAGGCATAGATATTTTTTGCCAAGCAAAAAAATTGCAAATTTTGTCCAATGGTCTCAGACATAAACAATAGTTCAAGTCATGTACTTAAGTCTACAAAATATTTGCTATACAGGATGCACCAAAAGCATAAGGAGATATCAAAGAAAATTTGATAAAAGTGTGTGTTGACAGTTATGCAGAATTCAAGCATGCATGTCCTTCATGGAAAAATAAACAATTCTTTGTTCAACTCCCATTTAGACTCAATGAAAATATCAATCCCACAAATGCTACTCATCTAGGAATGACTCTTATAGATTTAGAATTAGCTTGAGGAAAATGTTCTTAACTTCTACAACAAGGACTAATTGAAACCACAAAATTAGAATGAGCATGCCAATCATTTTATGTTAAAAAAGATTAGAGAAAATCTAAGGAAAAAATAGGTTAGTAATTGATTACATGCATCTAAATCATTTTTTGAAGTATGATAAATTTGCTTTTCCAAAGATAAGTTCTTTATTAACCTATTTGAAATATGCAAAATTTTCCAATTTTGATCTTAAGATAACATTATGGCAAATCAGTCTTGATCTTAAAGATCAATACAAAATAGACTTTTGTATTCTAAATATCTAATTCCAATGGGCAGTCCTTCTATATAGTCTCAAAGTAACCTTATCACTATTTTAAAAATTCATGATCCCAATATTTGAGCCTATACTCCATATTACATTAGTCTACATTGATTATATCCTTTTATTCTCAAAAGAAGAACGAGCTTATTAGGTTCTTTTAACCATATTTCTTGAGCTCATAAAGAAATATGGTGTTTTGGTTTTTGAAAAGAAAAGTTAACTAGCCCAAACCTAAATTTATTTTTTAGGAATACATTTTTCTCTAGGAAGCTCCCAGCCAAGATTTTATATAGCACAAAAGTTACTAAATGTTTCTAAAAAAAACATAACCAAGAAGGAAATTCAACTTTTCTAAGGCATTATAAATTATCTTAGAGATTTCATTTCACATGTCTCAAAGCATTCAAGCTAGCTATCCAAACTCTTAAAGAAAAATCCTCCATTTTGGAGACATTAACAAATAGATGCAATAAAAACTTCCAAGAAAGTTGTACAAATTTTTTTCACCTTTCAAAATTCTTGCTATAAGATAAAGAATCTTACAGACTGATGCAGGTGATCATTATTAGGGAACAATACTAATTGAAGAGATTGATGAAAAAAAAAAGCATTACTGTAGATATGCAAGTAGACAATTCAAAGAAAAAATCATTACTATACTATCAACAAGGAGATTCTTACAATAAAATATGGAATTCAGAAATTTAATTTCCATCTTAGGAGACATCATTTTACAATTCAAATGGACAACTCATTATTTCTAAAGGTCCTAAAATTTAATAATAAGACCAATTTAGAACCATAGTTATTGAGATTAAAAGATTGGTTCTCTAAATATAACTTCAACATCTAGCATATAAAATGAAATCATAATCTCATTCCAGATTTACTCTCAAGACCAAAGTTCATCAAAGTCATCACCTCGACTTCAATCTTTCCTTTGATCATGGCTTCTATTACACACTTACCTTTATATGTTGAAAATAAAAAACATTTACCTCCAGGTTTACAACTACCTTTAACTCCAACCTTTATTAGACCCTTTGCTAAAGATAATATGTTTCATTATCTTCCCAAGATTTTCTACAAAAGAAGACTAAATAAAGAAAAATAATTATTTCATGTTGAATACCCATTTTGATCCTTTACCATATGAACCCCAACAACCTTTGTTTGATAAAGAAATATGGTATCTTTGGAGTATCATAGTTCTTTATGCTATATGCAATGAATTCTTAATTATGTTGATGTACAATCATTCCCAACATCCTAAAAATGGAAACATGTTACTATGGATATTCATAGAATGTTTTGCTCCATCAATGTGATAGAGAAACGAACTCTGAAGAACCATTAGTGACCTAAAACTTTGGAAACAAGGCATCAAAGACCTTCCCAAAGTTTCATCAGTCTTCATCCTTCACAAACTATATTTTGAAAGGCCTAACATATTACTATGAAGCAAATCAAGCCTATCAATGAAAGACTTTGCTCGATTACCCAAAACATGAAAAATAGATTTTACTTAGTCTAAAAAGTTTCTTGTGTGAAATAAAAAATTTCACTAAACCACCAAAGTCCATTGCTTGTACTTCAATTAGTCCTAGAGCAAGAGAATTCATCCTTAAAGAATCTCAAAAATATAAAGTTTTACAAAATAATTATCTTGAAAATTATTATGATATTAACTCCACTCAAAATCTTGGTTCCACATCCAATCCAATTCCAAGTTTAGGAAAAGGGAAAACTCTAGCAATGGAAGCACCATATCCTAAATCTCAAGACATTCCTATGGATTCCCAAGACCCATATGAAGACGATAAGTCTGACAAACCATAGTGGTATAGGTTTTATGTGAGTTTCAATTCTAGTGACTCAAACTATAAAAATTTAAACTTATCTCTTAGTAAAAACTCAAGATAAGGTTATTAGATGTCTTTTACATCCATTCATACATTTTTCACATGTAAACAAAGATGACTTTTATCTTGTATATAAAGTGAATGCACAAAATTAGGAAGGCTTTTAAGAGGTTATACAAGTCATCGTCCTTATTTGCATAAGTCGTCTCTTTTTACATTAACTAGGTGGTATGTCATCATTTTATTAGGAATCCTTATGTCAAAAGTCATTGTACTAAAGAAAGTTGAGTCACTAGGTGTCTACAGTCTAAGAATTTTTCTGTATGTATTTCCCTTTGGCTACATAAACTAATAGCCATCAGTGTTGTAAAAACAAGTTGCAAATTCAATCATCAATAGAAAAATCCTTATTTCCGAAAGAAATGTTTTCTTTCTAAACTCAATCTCTTCCTAAAAACTAGAGCTCTATATTATTTTCTTAATACTTATAGCTGAGATTGAGATACAAGTATGCTTTACACGTGCCTCTATGAAAGATTTTATGTATAAGAAAGTATTAGTTTAATCATATAAGGATCAAGTCTTTATGTTATGATAAAACACTTATGAAGTATTTGGCCATGAGCTGAGGTCACCTAATTCTCCTGCTTTAGACCAATTGAAGTACAAGCAATGGACTTTGGTGGCTTAGTGAAATTGTTTATTTCATACAAAAAACTTTGAGACTGTGTAAAATCTATTTTTCATGTTTTGGGTAATCAAGGAAAGACTTCTATTGATAAGCTTGATTTTAAAACCATAATAACTTGTCAGAGATTTCAAAATATGGTCTATGAAGGATAAAGACTAATAAAACTTTGGGAAAGTCTTTGATGGCTTATTTCCAAAGGTTTAGGTTATCAATTTTTTTATAGTTCTTTTCTCCATCACATTAATGTGTTTTCATTTTTAGGATTGTGGGGATGATGGTACATTGACGTAATTGAGAATTCAATGGATATAGCATAAAGAATTGTGATACTCCAAAGGTACTATATTTCTTCTAAAAGAATGGTTGTTAGGGTTTGACATGGTAAAGAATTAGAAATAGGTATTCAACATGAAATACTGATTTTTATGGATTCATTTTTCTTTTATAGAGAACCTTATGAAGATAATGAAACATGTTGTCATTGGCAAGGGCTCTAATAGAGGCTAAAGTTAAAGGTAATTGTAAGCCTAAAATAAGTTTTTTTTATTTACAACACACAAAGGTAAGTGTGTAGTAGAAGCCATAATTAAAGGAAAGACTGAAGTTGAGGCAATAACTTTAATGGACTTTGGTTTTAAGAATAAATCTAGAATGAGATTGTAATCTCCTTTTATATGCCAAAAATTTAAGTTATATTTGGAGAACCAATCTTTTAATCTCAACAATTGTGCTTATGGAATGGCCTTATTTTAAAATTCTAGAAAATTTGGAAATGATGAGTTATTCATCTAAACTGTCAAGTGACATCCCTTGAGATGAAAATAAAATTTCTAAATTCCACATTTTATTAAAAGAATATCCTTGTAAATGGTTTAATAATGCTTTTATGATTATTTGAATTGTCCACTCGTATATCCAGAGTAATGATTTCTTCCATCAATCTCTTCAATCAATACTACTCCCCAGTAGTGATCACTTACATCTATATGTAGGATTCTACATCATATAAAAGGAATCTTAAGAGGTGGTGGATTCTGCACAACTTTCTTTAGAGTTTTTATTACATCTATATGGTCATGTCTCCAAAGTGGAAAATTTTTCTTCAAGAGATTTATATATCTAGCTTGTATGCGTTGAGACATGTGGAATGAAATCTTTGAGATCATTTACTATGCCTAAGAACTGTTGACTTTCCTTTCTGATTAAGTTTTCATCTAAAAAAATGAGTAACTCTTGTACTATATGAGATGTTGGCTAGTAGTTTTCTTGAGAAAATGTATTCCCACAAAATCAATTTAGGTATGGGCTAATTGACTTTTCCTTTTAGAAACTATAACACCATATTTTTTGTGAACTCACGAAATTGGGTTAAAAGAACCCGATAGGTTTGTTCATCTTTGAGAATAAAAATATATCATTAATATAGACTAATGTACTTTGGAGTATAGGCTCAAATATTCAGATAATGAATTTTGAAATAGTGATTGGGCTACTTTGAGACCATAGAGAAAGATTGTCCACTGGTATTAGGCATTTGGGATATAAAGGCTATTTTGTATCGATATTTTATATCAAGACTGATTTACCAAAATGCTGCCTTAAGATCAAATTTAGAATAGAATTTTTTGACTTTCATATAGGTGAACAGAGAACTAATCTTTGGAAAAGAAAATTTATCATCGTTAATGAAATGATTTAGATGCTTGTAATAAATTACTAACCTTTTTTTCCTCAAAATTTCCCTAATCTTTTTTCAACATAATATACTTGGCTTGCCCATTCTAATTTTGTGGATTCAATGTGTCCTTATTGTATAGTTAATAAGATTCTTCTCGGGCCAATAGTAAATCTATAGGAGTTATTGTTGGATAAGTAGCCTTTATGGGATAAATATCTTCATTGAGTCTAAGTAGGATTTCAACAAAGAATTGTTTATTTTTCCATAAAAGACAGGGATGCTTGGTTTCTACATGACTGTCAGCACAAACTTCTAGCAATTTTGCTTCGATATCTCTATATGCTTCGGGTGCATTATATAATGCAAATATTTTGTAGACTGAAGTAGACAGCTTGAACTATTGTTTTTGTTTGAGGCCATTGGACAAAATCTACAAGTTTTTTTCTTAGCAATAAACATATATGCCTATCACAATATCTCTATCAAGAGTATTAGTACCCATTATTTTTGTCCAAATAATGCAATCTGGGAACATTTTTTTCCAACCTTATTTCTTGTAATAAGATTAGTACCGAAGATTTTTCCATCAGTAGCTTTAAAGAATTCTATATGAGACTTCTATTCTTTGATTATGAGAACTATTGGGTCAATCATTATTCTTTATGCTCCAATATCCATATATGCTATAAATATGATTGGCTTAACAAATATGGATAATAAAATTTAGACTTTTGTATGCGGTATAAGATTCTTGAGTTGAGAAGTGGTGGATACTATTATGAGTACACCAAACATAATTAATACTTTACCTCAAAACTACCTTTAGTAATGAGAGTAAGGGTTGATATCATAAAGACTGATATTACCTTTTGTAAATATAAAATAGGGGGATTTGAAAGTTGTTAATAAACTATTAGATATAGAAAGAAACAATCACAATAAACTAAATGTGAGAGTAAATCAATGATGAGAGTGTTGGTCTTCATTGATATCCACCATCAAGGATCTACCATTAGAATGTTATCCATGTTTCTCCTTTGGTTTAGTTAATTGATAATGATTGCTTCAACTAACTCTAATTAATAAGTAACCTTAGTCAATCCATAAAATTTAACTTATTAATCGCATGAAGAACTAGAGAAACTGATATAGTTAAACAATACAAATCGATTGTATTTAATTTAGGCAATTATTTACCATAGGATAATAATTCATAATTAGAAAATGCTACAGTGATTCAGTAGTAGATTGAAACAACTGAACTACTAGTGTGCACCCCAACTATCATTCAAAACAATCATGAGAAGAAGAATATATGAATAATAAATACTCAAATAAAATTGAACAATCAAACCTTAATTCAATCTCATAATGCATAAAATCTTTGAGGATTCTATGTTCCTCAACCAACAAAAGAAAATTAGTCACATAGGGATATAAGAAAACCTAAGAGAAGATGAGAGAATAAAGAGAATTCTTGATGATAAAATATGTATTTTATGCTTTCTTGACATTTTACTTATATATTTTAACAACCTTAATGGCTTAAGATTGGTTTAGGTCAAGTTTTAGGTCATTTGGCTATGTTTTAGGCCCATTTTAAGGTGATTTTGGGACAAAATAAGCTTCCCAAAACAGCGAGCACCGTGGCACTCTAGATTTCTTTATGCAAGTCAGCACCACGATGCTCCCATTTTTCAAAAATATGCTACAATATTCAATAATAAAGTTATAGATATGTGTCTTGAATTTCTATAGCCACTAGAATCACCTTAATTGAAGCTAATATGAGAGAGTTATGTCCTAATTAGTGATGAAAGGTTGGGATTCACTACACGGTGCCACCCTGAATTATGGGCATCTCAGTACTCTGATTTCTCCAAGACTTACCAAAGTGGTCAACATAAAAGTTATAAATTATTGTCTTAACTTCCCATAGATGCTTTAATAACCTTAATTGAAGTTTGTATAACAGAGTTATTTCCTAATTAGTGTCAAAAAAACTTGGACTTACTGCAATTCAATATTATTTTATGAAATTCTTCTTCTTTTTTCTCTTCTTTTCTTCTTCCTATGCTCTTACAACACAAAACAGAAAATTAAGCTAATTCTTAATCATATTTTACCTAAATCAAATAAAAAGTAAGTTTAAAGGTATTAAAATAATGCTTAATTATGCACACATCAAGAAGACTGGAAGATAATAAAAAATTTCTTTAGAATCTAAACATTCTGAATTATATTCTTGTGGGTCTCCTTCTGAAATATCTGAGAAGGCCAATTCAGTCTCATGTTTTAACTCACTTTATTCTGAAAAAAAAGGATTCAACATCTACATCTTTATATAGAACATGAAAGTGAATTTGTTGAAGCATTTTCACTACTTTAGTAGATTTATTATGGCAATTTGTTGCAAATTGCCCCTCCATTCTATAAATGCAACATATGTTTGACTTCTATCTTCATCTTTTGGATTTATTTTTGAAGAATTTGAAGAATTTTTTGTTTCTTTATCTTTTTGTAAAATTCCTTAAGAATGTATAATTACGACTTTTTACACTTGATCTACAGATGTGCCTTTTTGTACATCTTCTTAAACTCATTGCGGTTGTCAAGTATATTAGCAAAGAGCTTTTGTTGTTCACAAAGCTTGTTAAACACTATAAGTGTAACTTGGCAAATTTCCCTAAGAGTAATAGCTACCATATATTTTTTCAAAGCAAAGAGGGATTTTTGTAGTTCAGGCTATAATTCTTGAGGAAAAAAGTTATGTAAATGTGCTTGAGATTAAGATCATTGAACACATTGGGTATGTAATATCTTTTTGACATGTGCTGATAATAGAATTCAATACCCTTCTTTTTCAATGAACAACACTTCATCTTAAAGTATTCTTCCCTAGTTTGCTTATCAATTAGATTATAATCTTTGACAAATTCTCAATGGATGGTGCCAATAACTTCTTTGGTTGTCGATTCTTTGAGTGAATTGAATTTTTCTATGAAGATCAAGACTCTAGAACCATTCCCTTTAAGTTCCAGTCATTCTTGAAGCAAGTTCAGTAATAATGTCTAAGATCTATGTTAAGTCTAGTCATTAGCAAATTTATCCATGCACTTAGTTCCTGAATTATATTCTGCCACCAAAGTAAATGGAACATCATCAAAAGTAAACCAAAGGCCAAAAACTAGTTTACTAAGTTGATCTACATTGCATTTCATGGAAGAGGATCTTCTATTATATAAGGGTTTATTTCAGGATCATTCTCATTCATCTCTAGATGTTCTTATGGAGGATTAGTAAAGGTAGCAATTAATAAGATTGTAATCTCTATCACACTTTCATCTTCACCTGGGTATGTTTCTTCATATTCATATTCATTTTTTGGCTCTTTAAATTGCTCTTCTTCAGTATGATTCAAAGGATCAATTGGAGAGATCATGTGTTGCAAAGGATAAGTATGTTACTTATCTTTACTCTTTTTTAGTGGTTATTTTAGGAAATCTATCATATTTTGATTCAAAGGATGAGGTAATAATTTTATGTGAATAATAAGGATTTGCCTTAGGTTTAGTTTGGAAAGGTGATTTGAGGGAAGGTCTAAGTAAAAGTTCATGAATCATTTTGAAACAATGGGAATAATTAGGCTAAGAATAAACACAAGCTATTGGATTTGGTAGAACATATTTTGGAAAAAGGTAAGGGACCTCAAACATAGGTTGAGGTTGAGCTTTTCTAGCCATATTATCCTCAATTTGCTTAATTTGAGCTTTGAGGGTCTTTATTTTAGTTTCCTTTTAAGAAAAGATAGGACCAAATTTCTTTGTTGAAGTAGATATTTCAATTCAGCATCTATTTGTTGTACTCTAGTTTGCAAGTTTTGATACGAAGTATAGGCTTAGCATGTCAAAGAACTAATAATATGAGTATGGCAGTTTAGAACTTCTTCAGCTAGTGTGATTGATTCTAAAGTGGCTCTTGGTAAGACTTTGAAGGTTGAGCATAAAGCTTAGATAAGACCTTTACAGTAAGATCCATCAATTTTTTTAAAGATGGAAAATTTTGATTCTAAAAGGGAGATATTATTCTGAACATCATTCATCAACATAGATTGGACTATAAAGATGAAGATTCTGGTATCTCCTCTTCATCTGATTCTAAGAGAAGATATTCTTCTTTAAGTTTTTCTAGGATTAACTCATAGAAAGACAAGGGCTCATATTTTTTATGTACTCCAACCTATGAGCCATTATCTAGGTTAAATCTTCTTATAGGAAGTGGTTAAGGTTTGCAAGAGCCTTTTGATTTTCTTATTCTCCTATTTTTATCCTCTTTTTCTTTTACTAAATAGAACATATATCGGTATTCACAGCCAAGGTCGTACATATTTAGGTCAACATCCCCAACAAAGTGATAATTAATTTTATCTATGAAAATAGAGAATCTATCAGGTTGAAAAGCATATACTAAGATAGTTTCTTTAGGATCTTCAACATGAATGATCATTTATGTTTGGAAAGGAAGGCTATAAGAATTGCTGCCACTTTTTTTAGGACTCTTGAAAGCTATTTTAATAGTGCCATCATGCATTTTTTGGAAGATAGGATATAAGAAAGTCTGAATATCCTTAGTCTTCTGACGAAAATTTTCATAATTTGTCATCCATTCTAAAGGCATGTTCTATAAAAGTTTCTTTCTTAAAATTTTTTGGGAAATTAACTCAATCATAAAAATCTTAATATTCTAATGACCATATAAATTAGCCATATGAAGAATAGCCTGTAGCCAAATTTAGTAAATGATTTTGGACATGGTAAACAATTAGATGATGAAGAGTCACTAAAAGTTCATTGCCAACTTGTGGTAGTCCTATAATCTAAATTTGAACCTTACAGCAATCTAAAAATGTATTATTATGGAGATTGACATTATAATTGGGATAAAATGTCATAAATATGCTTCTATTATGAAGAATGATAAGGATTATACCAATAACTATATACTCATATGTGAGATAATTAGTATTTAAAAGAGCAAGTCATGCTATGATTGGTAAACCTTGTCTGCCATAAAGAGTCAGTATCAATCTTACTGCTCCTAGGGGCTAATAAGTATATCCTTCAACTTTCCATCGGACTATGAAATCCTTAGGGATTTCAAGAGCAACATACTGCTTAGCTGAAGAGGCTGGAGGTAAGCATTAATCCATTCTAGAGGTCTAAATGTATTCTTTAACATCAAAAGGCCTATTTATGTGGATCAAGTTTCTAATAATTCTTGTTATGGTGAAAAAAGTATATGGATGGAGAATAGGTGCTCGAGTTCCTTGAACTTTTGCATCTTTTGGAACATATGAATATTGCACAAGATTTTTTATTCTCAAGGAATTTACATGGATGCAAGATTTAGGTATAGAAAAAGAAGAGGATTTAGATAAAGATAGTGAAGAGGAAAGTTAAACAGGGGTTATGTCAGAAGAGGTTTGAGAATCCATATGTGATTACGTTCTTCTTTACTCACTACAGTTTTTCTAATATTTGCTCTTATACTCATAGCTACATCAAAGCTAAGGCTATAATACCACAAGTGTAGTATAACTGGTATAACCTATACTCAGACATAATCAGATTGAGGATTAAGATCAATGTATTATGAAAAACACTTATTTTATTATGGAGCTCTAACACCTCAACTTAGGCAACGTCCGCTCAAGGCAAAATACCTCATAATTTTTCTATCATAAGACTTGACACTTATATGATTGAATTGATAATTTTTTATACACAAGATCTTCTATAAAGGCAAGTGTAGAGCATGTTTGTGTCTCAATCTCATCTATGAGTATTAAGAAAATACTATAGAACTCTAGTTTTCAGGAAGAGAGAGTTTAGAAAGAAAACATTTCTTTTGGAAATAAGGATTTTTTTCTATTGATGGTTGAATTTGTAACTTTTTTACAACATCGATGGATATCAATATATATAACTAAAGGGAAATACATATAGACAAATTCTTAGATTGTAGAGATCCAGTGACTTAACTTGCTTTAGTACAATGACTCATGACATAAGAACTCCTAATAAGATGAAAACGTATCACCTAATTAATGTAAAATGACATAAATTGTCCAAATAAGGATGATGACTCATATAACCTCTTAAAAGCATTCCTAATTTTGTGCATTCACTTTAGATACAAGAAAAAAGTCATTAAATACCTAGCACACATTATTTTACATACAGAAAACGTAAGGCTGGATGTAGCAATCTAGCAACCTTATCTTGAGTTTTGACTAGAAGATCAATTTAAATTTTTGTAGTTTGAGTCACTGGAAATAAAACTCTAATAAAAACTATACCAACATCTTCATATGGGCTTTCAGAATCCATAGGAACATCGTAAGATTCAAGATCTAATATTTCTATTGTTGAAGTTTTCACTTTTCTTGAACTTGGAAATAAATTAGATGTAGAACCAAGATTTATAGTGGAGTTAATATTATAATAATTTTCAAGATAATTATCTAGTAAAAATTTCTATTCTTGAAGTTATTTAGGGATGAATTTTGTTGCTCTAGGATCAATTAAAGTATAAGCAATGGACTTTGATGGTTTAGTGAAATTGTTGATTTCACACAAGAAACTTTTAAGACTAAGTAAAATCTATTTTTCATGTTTTGGGTAAGCAAGGAAAGTCTTTCATTGATAGGCTTGATTTTGCAACCATAGTAACTTGTCAAGGCTTTCAAAATACGGTATGTGAAGGATGAATACTAATGAAACTTTGGGAAAGTCTTTGACAGCTTGTTTCCAAAGGTTGACACCATCAATGGTTCTTTGGAGTTATTTTCTCCATCACATTAATGGAGAAAAACATTCTAGGAATATCCATAGTAATGTGTTTTCATTTTCAGGATTATGGGAATGGTAGTAAATTGACATAATTAAGAATTCAGTGGATATAGCATAACGAACTGTGATACTTCAAAGGTACCATATTTCTTCTTCAAAAAGAGGTTTTTGGGGTTTGATATGGTAAAGGATCATAAATGGGTATTGAACATGAAACACTAATTTTTTTGTATTAAGTCTTTTTTTGTAGAGAACATTGTAAAGATAATGAAATAGGTTGTCTTTGGGCAAAAGGTCTGACAGAGGTTGGAGTTAGAGGTAGTTGCAAACCTAGAGGTATTTTTTTATTTGCACCACATAAAGTTAAGTATGTAGTAAAGATCATGAACAAAAGAAAAATTGAAGTTGAGGTGATGACTATAACTTTGGTCTTGAGAGAAAATCTAGAATAAGGTTGTGATATGCTTTTATATGATAGAAGTTGAAGCTATATTTAGAAAACTAATCCTTGAATATCAATAATTGTGGTTTTGGAATTGTAACATCCCGTAATTTTTAGATATTTTCCTTATAAATTCTTCACCTTACATATATGCATAGAAATGTTCTAATATTAATGGAATAGGTAAAGAAAGAAAATCTAAGAGGAAATATTAGAAATAAACATGCTAAAGAAAGGTGAAATTCTTAGGTAAGGAAGATAAATTTTTGTGAAGTAAAGGTCTTAAAATTTCAAGAAGATTGGATTAGGGTAATTTTTTTCCTAATTTAAGAGTAAAAGTTACTAAGTTTAGTATCTCCATGCATAAATTGGGCTTTCACCTATGGACACTTCATATAGAGTTTTTCTTCTTCACATAAATTTTTAGCAAGCCAATAGGATAGCCCAATGAAGAAATAAAACATAGATTTGGACTAAGATATAGAAATTGGACCGATAGCCCAAAAATTATGAAAATGTGACCAAGCCCATTATGAAAGGTAGAATTTTAACCAAAGTAAAGAAAATGGGCAAGAATGAGCCCAAATCCAAGAGGAAAAATGAAAATAAAGTGATGGAATAATGGTGTAATCAAGATTAGGTGATTTGACATTAAGACAAAAATTTAGCAAGTAGTATGATAATACAAGAATTTAGGACAAAACATCAATATCCTACACTCATAATTTTAGCAAGTGGGTAATAATACATAGCATTATGACAAAACATCTTTATCCCACACAAATAATTTCAACCAAATAATGGAGATTCAAGGGCTAGAAATTTGCCACTTAAAAAGGCAAATCTATCATACTTGATTAAGACAAAAGAAAAAGGAAATGAATCCCCAAATCAAATGAATCTTGTCCCATATCTTAAGAACATATTATCATAATTTTCAAAATACAAATCTCCTTTTCCTATGCATATCTTGACTAAGGAAGAGAAAGACAAGAACATAAGTTGTTTGTTTTCCAAAAATTCAACTAAGTGTAATCTAATTGTGATAAGGTAGACCCATGATTATGAAAGTTAAATTATTTGACGGTTTATTTAAGCAAAACCCACCCTTACAACATTAGCAATTTCGTCCAAGTGAGGAAGAGAGAGAAATAGAAGCAAGGTAGAGTGAGGAAAGGAGAGAAAGAGAGGAGAAGAAAGGAAGGAAGAAGAAGGAGAAGTTTAGAAGGCTAAGTACTCAAGCTGCTAGAAAAGCTAAGAGAATGGAGGAATCTTGCTACTTCTTTCAAGAGGAAACAAGAAAACCAATTCACTAAGTGAGTTAGGGAGATTCTTAGGTAAGTTTAACAATATTTCTTTTTAAAGAAAACTTTTGAAACTTATAATATTTATATGAGATTTTGATCTTAGAACTTTGATGATTGGTCATGATGTTGCTATATCATGTTACATATTGATCTTGCATGTGATGAATGTTTGAATACTTAGACTGGTATAGAAAGTTCTGCATAGGTATGGCTATGGGTGAAAACATTTTTAGCTTCTGTATTTTAATTTCTGGGAATTATCTATAGGGAATTAAAATAAATGGTTAACATAAGAATTAAAGATATATGTGTCACGGAGTTTTAGCCATTGGATTTATTCAATTTGGAGTCCATATGAGGTAGATATGGTCCGATTAGTAAGCAAAGGTCAGAAAATGGTTCATCAAAAAAGAATATGTTAGGATAGCTTCTGTGTTTTAATTTATGGAAATTATATATAGGGAATTAAAATAAATTGTTAACATAAGAATTAAATATATATGTGTCACGGATTTTTAGCCACTGGAATCATTCAATTTGGAGTCCATATGAGGTAGATATGGTCCGATTAGTAGTCAAAGGTCAGAAAATGGTTCATCAGGGAAGAATATGTTAGGATAGCTTCTGTATTTTAATTTATGGGAATTATCTGTATGGAATTAAAATAAATTGTTAACATAAGAATTATAACTATGTGTGTCACGGATGTTTAGCCACTGGAAGCATTCAATTTGGAGTCCATATGAGGAAGATATGAGCTTATTAGTAGTCAAATGTCAGAAAATGGTTCATCAGGGAAGAATATGTTAGGATAGCTTCTGTAGTTTAATTTTTGGGAATTATCTGTATAGAATTAAAATAAATGGTTAACATAAGAATTATAGCTATGGATGTCACGGATTTGTAGCCACTGGAATCATTCAATTTGGAGTCCATATGAAGAAGATATGAGCTTATTAGTAGTCAAAGGTCAGAAAATGGTTCATCAGGGAAGAATATGTTAGGATAGCTTCTGTATTTTAATTTCTTAGAATTATCTGTATGGAATTAAAATAAATGGTTAACATAAGAATTATAGATATGTGTGTCACGGATTTTTAGCCACTGGAATCACTCAATTTAGAGTCCATATGAGGTAAATATGGTCCGATTAGTAGGTAGAGGTCAGAACCTATCCGATAAGAAATAACCTGTACATTTAGGGAGTAATATCACCTTGATTTCTTAATATTTCGTTACAATGTTTAACATAATCATTTTAGATAATTGTTTTATCTTGAAATTGACACCAAGATCACCTATATCAGAGTTCAATTGAGGGAGTTATGCTCTGATTAGTAAGAGAAGGTTAGATATGATGAAAACCTGCATCAAGAAAATAAAGAAATAAAATTAATATTTAAAAAAGAAGACGAATCTTATAAATGAGTAGTATATGCCATAGCCATTGCCATTGTATGAACTTCTTACCATCTTAAGTGTGAAATATTGACATGGAAATATTTTATAAAGTGATATTTGAAATGGTTATGTTTGTGGCATGATTACCAATGATTGTTGGTAATAGTTATATTTTGTTGAACATACTTGTTATTAAAATCATATTTTTGGCTATCATTGTGAAAAGAAAAGAAATGAGCACGGTCACATGGCAATCCGTGTGGTGCACCAGTAGGGGACGCCCTACCAACGGTTATGATTATGATTATGAGAAAAGAAAGAGAAAGTGTTCCATATCGGACGGAGCGAGAAAAGCTCGTATCGGAGAGTAGAGGATATCACCCTGATCGGGGTAGCTTGAAGTGAGAATAAGTTGATGGCCATCATATGATATTCTGAAAATAGTTAATCCTGTCATACATATCATTACTGTATGATTCTTATGTGCATAGATATAATGCATTCATGTGACCAAAGATATTTTCTGTAGTTTATACAGCTGAACATGACATGACGAACTATATTGATGGTAAATTATGATTTATTGTTGAACCTACTGGAATTTAATTCTCACTATATTTCCATATCATTTTCAGAAGAATAATGCAGATTTTCTCAATGACACTTATTATTTCCGTACGTTGGATCGAGGTGCCCTACCTTGGGTAACTACCAGTTATATCAGATGTATATGTAGTAGATGTGACTAAAATTTCGGTGCCCGCACTAGTGTCCCTGGAAGTAGTCGACATAGATGATTAGAACTAATATGTATCTTTGTACAAATGTTTGTAAAATAATGGTGTGTAATTTGTAAAATAATGGTGTGTATGGAAACTCAGTTTTGTATCACTGTTAATAACAATTATGCTTGGTTAAAGTGATTATTATTACGAGTTAAGTGGTTAGAATTAAAGTAGTAATAACTTCATGGAATTTTACAAATATAAAAAAAAAAATTTGTTACATTTACATAAATAGAGTTGTTACAGGAATAGCCTTATTTTTAAATTCTAAGACCTTCAGAAACAATGAGTTGTTTGTCTAAGAACTGTAAAGTGATGTCCCCTGAGATGGAAATATCTAGGACCTTTAGAAACGATGAGTTGTTTGTCTAAGAACTGTAAAGTGATGTCTCCTAAGATGGAAATCATATTTCCAAGTTCCATAGTTTACTAAAAAAATCCCCTTGTAGATGGTTTGTATAATATCCCACAATTTTCAAACAACTACGTTTTGCTATAAACACTATTTTAATTTTAAATGATTATATTTTACTTAAAGTGATTATGTTTACCCTAAATAATTTTTGTTTTACTTTAATGATTATTATTTTTATTTTGATTTGCATAAAGATATGTTTTTGTGTAATTTATTTTATTGAAAGTTTTGTTAAGAAAATTCATGGTTTAAGATTGTAACTAAAGCTTTACAAACAAAAAATAAGTTTTAGAGGTTTTTGAGATGTTTTAGGATAAATAAATAGACATTAAAATACAAACATGTGTAAACAAATAATAATAAGATAATTACAGTGAAATAATAATAATAATAATAATAATAATAATAAGGGGGAGAAAACCACATAAAGAAGGAAATCCACCCATGGAAGTAGAAGTATTTTCTCTAAGCTTCGATGTTCCCCTTTCTCTCTCTATGTTTTTCTCTCTCTCTCTCTAAGATTTCTACCAATCTAAATGTCTATTTAAGACATCAGAGGTACTGTTGGACTTGTGACGATAAGAGCACCATTTAATTTCGTTAGAGGATGCTAGAAAACTCACTAAAAACTTAAAAAAAGAAAGCTTTAAAAAGGTAAGCTTCAAATAAGCATGCTTAAGAGCCTCCAAATTGAAAAACTAACATCATATATAGTCTTAAAAATAGTTAAAACCCTAGTAACCAAAGTTTTGTGACAATAAGACACCATTTTTGCTTATATGAACAATGTTTTATGTCTGTGTTAATGGTAATTGCATTTATGAATAGTACCCACTAACAAAGAAGATGAAATCTTGCCATT
Source organism: Gleditsia sinensis (assembly GCA_037074535.1). Lineage (NCBI taxonomy): Eukaryota > Viridiplantae > Streptophyta > Magnoliopsida > Fabales > Fabaceae > Gleditsia > Gleditsia sinensis. The sequence continues at coordinate 38,566,668 of CM073473.1, read as the reverse complement.
TCGAGTTGTTGAGCATGAATTTGACATCCGCATGATTGATTTGATTTCACAAAACTGGTTTAAAGAGCTAGCTTATTCTGAGCTCAAAGCATTGTGAATAGATAATATATACTATGTCATATTTTTAATATTGTTTCAATTTTTAAATCATGTTATACACACACGCGTGCGCGCGTACATGGTGGACTGAAGTCTATGTGATTGATACTTATTTTTGCATATGTATTTTTAATACTAAATAGTTATGATTTCCATTATAAAAATTTTAGGATTCAAGAAAAGTTTCATGTGCAAATTGTATAGAATTGGTTTGGGCTTGGAGTTAAAAACGTGTTGGATTGTTGAAATGGTTTAAATCTAAGTTTTATTATTAACATTGGTTTATAAACCTTTGAATTAATTTTACCTTTGAGGTTTAGAATCTTCATACAAAATTGATCATAATAATGATTACTTAGCATATGTATGTATATAATGCTAATTGGGATATTTATGTACATAATAGAAATTGGGAGATGTTAGTTTATAGCATGGGCTATGATTTATTAGATTTTAGCCTTGGTTGCCCAAAATTTCTTTGAAAAATGAGAATTTCATGGAGTTATGTTTTGATTATACCTTGGTATGCTATTGATAAGCTTTAAGATATGGTTTTATTGAGATGTATTTGAGTTTTCTAAAATGAGGCACAAGAGGTTGCTTATTAAAAATATTTGGAAAGTTAGGCTTCGAATTTGACGAGCATGTTGATGGAAAAAATAATTTTAAAGAAAATGCCTTGAGTTTTATTTATATATGAATTACTTTTCCTAAATTATTTTCTGAGGAGGAATCTTTTTAGAAACAATATCTACTAGCAGCAATATATGCTAGTCCTAGTATGTGTAGCTTGAAACCTTAGCTAGCAGGAGTGTTGTTAGCTATGTGTTACAACCAACACACGTGATTTGTTTTTATATGAAAAGGAGTAGTTGATGTGTCTCCTATTACCAGATAAGAAATATAAGCGTAATGCCCGTTAATTTAGTGATTTACCCTTATAGACTGTGTGTTTGACATAATGGTGACTTATGGTTATAAAGTATGTGTCTAATGAGATGGTGATTTACCCTTACAGATTATGTGTCTAATGAAATGGTGATTTACCCTTATAGACTATATGTCCAATTGATTTAGTTTTCATATAGAATCCTCCTAACTTATCATGAGTAATTTAATTAATATGATTTATTCTATTTTTATTTGGTATGTTTCGTATCAATGAAACTTTTCATATAAATTATTAAATGTGTATGAGCTTATAGTACTATGTACTTTCTGTAAAGGACATAGATTATTAGATTTATTATTTGTTTGAGTTGTAATTACTAATGCCCATAATTGCTTATTTATATGATTTTTTTCATTTGGTGCAATAAGAAATTATTGATTTCTATGGAAAAGGTGGGATAGCTTAAATAAGAGTATTGTTGAGATGAGAATGTATGGTATGGTGGAATTGAAGTTTAGAGTTGCATGTGCTAGCGTGACAAGTTATTAATTTTGAGCTTGTCTATATTTATGGGAATTACGATATGTAGGGTAAAAAGTTGTTTTGAGGACCTATTTATATGATTTAAACCCTTATAGCCTAATGTTATCTTATTTGACCTGTTTTACATTACCTTGATTGATTTTAATTGGTCTTATTTTACTATACAAACTAATGAAATGTTTTATTTTTAGCTGCCTTATTCTTATCTTTCTTTACTCATCTTGTTTAGTTTATTTCTTATTTTATTATTAAAGATTCTATATGACTATTCTACTATAGATTTCTACTGGGTTTCTTGTAAAATTCACATGACTGTCATCACTGAGGCTTAAATTTTGTTTTAATGAAAACCCTCTTTTAGATTATAAATTTTTACTGGAGAAAAAATATTGCTTTCTACTAAATTTATTTCTTTTAAACTTACACTTTTGTTGTAATTATTTTCTTGGGATTTTTCAACCATTAATAGCTATGTTTTGTCTAAATTATTTATGAATCCTATAGCTTAAATATGATTTCTTCCTTAAACTATTGTTCTTCTCTTAAACTGTATTTTGACCAAAAGAAAACCATTTCTTCAAAGTTTCCAATTTTTTTTAAAAAAACTAAATAATGTTTGAAAGATAAAATATATTCATTTAAAAAGATATTCATAAAAAATTGTTGAATTTCTTATTCTAAGTTTTCCCTTTATTTTTTATTTGTTGTGCTTTTATTTAATCAAATTCAAATATATATATATATATATATATATATATATATATATATATATATATATGTATGTATGTATGTATGTATGTATGTATGTATGTATGTATGTATATTTATATGTATTTTCTAAATTGCTACCTGGAATAATAACATGTTGCCTATATGGTTTTCTTTATAAATGACGTGTTATAGCATAAATGGTCATAGTGTTTTTTGATATATATTAACTTGGATTTTAGATAAAAGTATGATTCAAAAGATATATGATTTTGAGGATTCTAGTTGAATGAGAAAGCATTTTCCATTAAAATGTGGTTTTAAGAAAATATTTTTTCATACAAGCATTGTATTATCTTCCAAATCACATACTTATTAGACCTAATAGGGATTATATATTACTCTATTTAGCTGTTTTCTTTAAGACTTTTATGTATTTTTTAATATTAAACTTTGATTTAAAGTGTATGCTCATGCAACAACTCATACATATCGCTTGTCTTGTTCCTATATAGTGTATGCTATCTACTCACTAACTTGTAAGACTTACTCCTTCTCTTTATATGTTTTTCAGACAAGGTTAGGACAAGATCGTGCACTGTGATAGTAGGATATTCTTGATGAGCCCAATTTTTCTTGATGAGCTTAGTTAATTATTTGTTTGTAATGTATTTGTGCTTGATAGTTGGCTCCACACTACGATAAACAAGATCCTTGTTTCCTATACGTAATCATTATCCTTGTTTTCTAATAACGATTTTGTAATAAAATGATAATGATGTTTTCAATTAAAACTGAATGCAAGTTTTTCTAACATACATATTTCATATATTAGATTTTGTTTCAATGGAAAGTGGCCAAGTTTTCAAAATATGTCATTTTATGCTTGAAGCTTTAAAGGAAAGGTTTTCCAAATACTTATAAATGGTTTTTTTATATATTTTTGAATCAATTAAACTTTGAGGTTGATGATGCATTTCGTGGGTTTAAGCATACGAGGTGAGCTAACTCTCACTCTAGTATCGATCATGTGCTTAGAAATCTAAGTCATAACAGTGTGAGAATGCTTTTCTAATTCTTTGAATTGTCCATTTGCATTTCAACAATAAGGCTTTCTCCCATCAATCTCTTCAATCAGTATTGCTCCCTTGTAGTGATCACTTGCATCTATCTACATAATTCTTCATCCTGTAGCAGGAATCTTGAAAGTTAGCAATATTAGCTCAAATATTCATATCATGGATTTTTGAAACAATGATGGGACTACTTTGAGATCATATGGAAGGATTGTCCACTGGTATTAGGCATTTGGGATACAAAAGGTTATATTGTATCAATATTTAAGATCAAGATTGGTTTGCGAGAACATTACCATACGATCAAACTTGGAATACATTTTTGCATCTTGCAAATAGGTAAATAGAAAACTAATATTTGAAAGAGAAAATTAATCATCCTTTAGAAAAATGATTTAACGATATGCAATCAATTACTAACCTCTATTTTCCTTAGACTTTCTTTAATTTTTTTCCAATATAAAATGCTTGGCATGTCTATTCTAATTTAATGGTTTAACGAGTCCTTGTTGTAAAAGTTGTAAACATTCTTCTGGCGCCAATTTTAAATACATAGGAGTCATTCCTAGATGAATAGGCTTAGTGTGATTGAAATCTTCATTGATTTTGAATGGAGTTGAACAAAGAATTGTTCATTTTTCCATAAAAGACAGCAACACTTGAATTCTACATTACTATTAGCACAAACTTCTACCAATTTTGCTTTGATATCTCCATATGCTTCTAGTTCATTCTTTAATGCAAATAATTTATAGATTGAAGTATATGGCCTAAACTGTTGTTTTTGTCTTATGACATTTGGCAAAATCTATAAGCTTTTTTCTTGGCAATAAACATCCATGCTTATCACCTTTATCAAGAATATTAGTGCCCACTATTTTTGTCTA